>JABFFG010000421.1:0-27233 GCA_013623685.1 Fusarium transvaalense
GGTGGGTGGGCAAGACTTTCTCATTTGCATGAGGCAAAGTGATGCACATGATACAGTATGTACTGTATGTATGTATCAAGGTAGGGAACTAGGATTGAAATGAGTTTTGACGAGGGTATTCCAAAGTTGGGGACCTGAGAAGCAACGGTCATGCCCAATTGAGAAATATAAGCAAACCAACACCGCTCCGGCCGGCACAGGCACAGGCACAGGCACAGGCAGGGAGGGAGACGAGATGCAAGTCTTAGCCATTGGGGATGCAGCCTCATTTTTGTAGATCAGGGCAGATCGAACATTGCATTTTGGGGTCCATGCGTGCAGTAGTAATAATGAGCGATTCATAGTTGCAGTATAGGTAAGATTGATCTGGGAAAGGAATGTGTGTGATCCTGGACATATTGTGATGACAGTATTGTATGTATGTACCATGTATGTATGTATGTGCTGTAAGCAACTTCAACACAGTATAGTACAGTCAAGTTGACAAGACGTACGTACAAAAGTTGAACTATATCCAGGCGTAGTCTCATCTCAACTACAAAAAGTGAACTGATCAGTCCAGTCCCGATCTTGACTTAGTAGAGAACCCCGGTTGACACTCCCGTGTCTCACTTTTGTGTAGAGACCGGACGGCGCTCACAAGGCAAGACAAGACAAGACAAGACAAGGCATGACATGACAAAAGGAGGGAACGGACGGAAGGAATACATAACTAACTAGTCTAGTTCCAGTGCCAAGATCCCCTCGGCCTCATTTCCCTCATCCCCGGGACCTATATCCGTAACCTCAGTGTTCTTTTTTGGATGCGCGGCATGGATACTTTATATATGCAGGAGGCTTAAAACAGAAATGCCTACAAAGAGTCAATGCATTCACTAGCTAACTACTGTACCTAGTAAGTTATCTATTCCCGTCCACACGGGAAAAGGTTCACTAAAACTTTGTCCCGCTAAGTTAACCCTAGGCCAGACCACATGGCTTTTTACTGTTAGTTGTCTAGTCTAGTTAGGTAGGGGAGGGGGAGGGGGTGGCCTCTCCAGTCACTAGGCCAGTCTCCAGTGAGAGAATAAAGAAAAAAGAGTGCGCCTCACCTGAACCCAGCCTTGTTCATACGTCAAAGCGCGTAGCGTGCGGTGGGAGTACGGAGTACGTAGTTGGGTTAAGATGACCGGGGGGACCCAATGAGATGTGATGTGATATAGTATCGGGCAGTAAAATTGTTCACTAAAACAAAAGAGAAAACAAGACCTTCCTAAACCTTGAAAGGGAGAGATAGAAAGAGAGAGAGATCGGCATCTTCCCCCACGCCCCCATCTCAATCTCATCCGGCAATATCCATGACAGGCTTGACCTTGACCCCTTGTAAGAATATGTATGCAGACCATAACTTATCCAGAATTATGTCTATTGGTTCTTTTGTTCGTAACTTTGCTTTTTTCTTGTAACATGGCAGAACTACAAAGTACTATATTTGCTTTTTTCCATGAGCGCGCTCAGGCCGCCCGCCTTTTGGAGTTCAGTTCGGTTCACTATCCAGTTTCCGAGAATATATGGATTCAAAACTGTATGTATTGACTCGTGTGCAATGTCGGTCTGGAAGTTACCATGTCAGAGCCTCACATCATCCAGTCTTGTTTGATATGATGAACATCCTTTTTGCTGTAAAGCTTGGACTGTTTGTTCGTTTGTAAGCACAGTATCCGTTATCTGCGTTTGTAGTCTTTCTCAGATACATAGACTACATTACTGTATCAAGGACTTGTAAGTTCTAAGGCTGAAAATCGTCCATGATCGACTGGACTAGACTGTTGGAAGTTACTATCACGGCCCAATCATCAACTGTAGTTGTCCTTGTCTACATCTGATGGTTGCAGGAAAATTGCAGATCTGGCGAGCTGCTAGCCTTGAAGATTCTAGAATATCATTCTCGCCTCATATCTCTCTGACAATGCGTATCAACAACCTGGTCTACAGCTTTAACCTTTTGAAAATCACAGACGCAGTTCGAAACGAGGCAACACGGCCAAATTTACCCCTAATGTATCTTGAAAGATAAACAAGTAGACAACTTTACGGAAAGACCATCCATCCATGTTTGAGTCGTACACGGAGAGAGATATGATAGCCACGAGCCTTGTCGTAACTCAACTTGGCAGTTGAAAACTAACCATCGAATCATCCTTCTCACACAATACACGGTGCTTTCTTCAGTCCTTGATACACTTGGATACCGCCTTTCTCCGCTTAACTTTGTTGTTAATTTCATCCTCATTTATGCTGTAGACCAGGTGATCTACAAGATTGCCGAGGAACAAACTTATAGTGCTTCTGATACGTGTCTCGTCCAGACTCCAGATAGATTCAGTTTCAGATCATGTCTTTGTCCAAATCCGGGATCTTTACTACGTCATTTGGAAAGGGTCCCCTGGTTTAAAAGTGCAGAAGTATGTACAGCAAATGCACGACACTCCAAGTAGGTGTGTGTGATTTGCTTTTTTGGTCGTTGTTGTTGTTACGGTGTGAAAGACCCTTGTCAGCAGCTTCACTCCCTTCAAAATCCACAGTAAGAGATGCCCAGCTTAATACACAGCTGTTATATGTAGGGGACATTTTTTCGACATATCAGAATGATAAGTTGCTGGACCCGGCGATCCATTACACGGTCATGCGATAAAGAACGTTTTTGGTGGTTCATACAAGAATCATTGGTCTTTAATACCATTGGCTCTTGAACGCGACTTGGAGTAGAGTGGCTTGGAGTCCAGCGTGTCGCTAGTACAGCAGGGATCGGCCTGGCGATACACATACATACACTTCGTGGTCAATCGAGTCGGGACTATCGAAACTCAGCCGAGGGATGGTTTGGTCGGATCAGATCAGATCATTGTTGCCCTGTTGTCCGAGTCCCCGTCTGTCCTGAAGCTTCGTCATCAATCTTGGTTAGGTACTATGTATGTTATCAACCGCCGGTATGGAGCGGGAAGCTGCATATCCGATGAACCAGGGGACTGAATGGATACCACTGTAAGCTACAGTTCAAACAGTAGTAGGTACTAAGATAGAGTAGCCAGTCCCAAGTCTGCGGTCGCGCAAGCTTATTCCTTGTTAGCGGCTGCAAGGAGGCATTGTACCGATACGTTCTTGAGTCCCATTCGCTCATTATCCGTATACATACTAAACCCCAACTATTTGCTCTTGTGTTGTCGGTAAGGGAGCAATTAGAAATAATTCTCTCAATTTTAGTTAGCGATTCGAGTTTGAGTGATCAACGCCGAACTGGAAGCACTCCCTTTCGGGTTTGTGCAACATATTTCAGTCTCTTCATTTTGGAGAATGCCTTTTTTTTTCATGTCCTGCAATACACACGGTACAACGTGAAGCACCTGCTGCGTGACCGTACTTTGTAGTGTGTGTTATGTAGCAGGGGGCGTGTATCCTGCATCGTAGTACTGAGTAGCGAGTTTCTGCGGGCGGATACAGTTATAGTTACAGAACAGTATACATTACATTACATTACTTACATGCTACAGCAGAGCTAGGATCTGGATCTTGAAAATCATCCATCGCCCCTCCACGGGATGCTACATGTATAATGAGTGCATGTACAACCAATCAACTTGTCCCCGGCATGGCCGACCCAGCGGATCACAGATAGGTACGGTACGGTGAAGTACAGTACGGTCCAGTACCTAGGTATCCTTTTTCTGCTTCTTTTCTTTTTCCCTGGCCGACTGAATTGCGGGCTTGGGAGCTCACCGATGAGGAGAAAGTTCTGGGGAGGACCCTTGTTGCTTAGTGTGCTGTATGTACAAGGCTGTTGTTCTTCTTCTTCTTCTTCTCGGCCAGACCAGGCCAGGGCTGTTGCTGCATTTCAGTACCGAATCCTGTTGAAACTAGAAAATACTGGCCAATGGCTTCACCAACGTTGTCATTCGCCATTGACTGCAGTGCAAGGCTAATATTGGGGCATTTATCCCCTCTTACAGATGCGCGTAGGTGACACGGTCAAGACTCGAGGTCCAGGGTAAGATGTGAAGAAATACACAACACCTGGAATGATTTGTTTCGCTGTGATATACTCAATTGGAAGCGGTTAACGTTTGTAACATGATTGGTTCTTTTATTAAACGTCTAGTAAAGTTGATTTTACGCGCGATCGATAATAGAGAGGTTTATTGAATGTGTGTATGCCGCAGTGAACTTTCATTATCAATAGTAAGTTAATATGTCACTGGAATCTTTGATCATGATAAATCATACATTGAAGCAATATCCTGTTTACCCACAAGCCCAAAAGCGTCTAAAGCGTAATAAAAATGAACAACCGGAAAGAGACTGTTTTAATTGTGCCTTCCAATTGATATCTAAATTTTCAACGGAAGGTACGGTCGAACGCAAATGGACAAAGTGGGGAATGGCCTCACTTGCCTCAACCGGCGACTGTTAACAACATCAGACTTGAAGAACCAACTTCAAATTGTTAATTCGCAACAACAAATAATCATTTCTGAACTTTCTAAAAATGCGTCAAAAGACAACCTCCGAATGGTTCAAGCCACAGTTTGATAAATCACCCGTGGCAGGGTAGTCGCAAACGCGTCCCCAAACGGGTCTAATAGCGAACATCAACTCTCTGGCAAAGACTCGTCAATTCATCACCATCACGCCCATTGAGAGAATCGACTATGCGCAAGGAATACCGCCTACCTCGGCTGTCTCCTTATTGATCAGAAGAAAGATGTTCACCTGGGCTTCCGCACCAGCATCAGCTTGCAACGCTGGTAATACGCCAAGCATGTCGTCCCATTGGCAGCTTCACCGACACAAGCACGCACTTCTTTAGAGGCGCAGCTCTGTGAAACCGCACCCACGCTGCCCAGAACGAGGGATGTCGTGCGATAGGACAGGAAAAGACGACGTTAGGGAATGTGCCAGATCTGTAATGTGCCATGGGCGATGCTTGTGCAACACGGCCTGCATGATCTCAGAGAACCACCAACCTCATCGGCGCCAGCCCTCGCTCGCTTGTTTTCCGCTTGCAATGCACCTATCCTCCTCAATTCATTGCCTCAAGATTACGACAGCGGGAAAATGTGAGGCTTTTGTCACTCCAAAAGCCATCCACGTTATTCTGGCGTACGGATACTCAGCTCGCCAGATACCCTCCTTTGCTTTTTTCTCGGGTAAGGTGCTCAAACACGGTAACATGATTTTAAACTTACCGGCAACAGGATATCACATAAGTTGTTCCACTGTATCGTGCACCTGTCTCAGTTTACTCGTCCAGACTTCTTACGTGGGGTTGGTGAGATTTCCTTCGGCCTGAACCGAGCAGATGTGACAAACAAGAGCGAGGTTATGCTTGGCCATCATGCAATACCGTTCCCACGGGCCTTGTTATTGTCTGCGCTCAGATAAAGAGGACGAGCCTTCACCTACCCTGCCCGAATGCACAGCATAAGCTCTTTGCTGTCCTGTACAATTGAAGCATAGCCATGGAAGCCATGCGCGCAGTCAGACATCGTTTGACTGTTTCATGTTCCACTATAATTCGCAGCTGATACTCAAAAAGTCTCTGCTCGAGATTATTGCAGCAAGTCTATTACTGTCATTGTTGTCGCAGAATGAATCATGGCGGTCAATGTCTGATACCAACGGCTTTGACTTAATTGTTCCCATTCACTCAACGTTCTGCAAGCTCCTCGAGTCTATCATGTAGATTCAATTGGCCTATTCGTCAGAACATTCGCTGAGACATGCACGTGTCGAGTACCTGGAACAGACTCTGATTGTCCAACCCTGGCTGTCGGGATGGTCTCAAGTGACCACCACATACATACCTCAACACTTGGAGCTGATCTCGCCGAATGTGCTTTTATTAGAGAGATGGTGGACGTCTGGGACAAGAGACCTCATCTTGCATACTGAGAATGGAGAATGTGCGACTCTGGGTGCGGGTAGAGGCAAGTACATCTGTGAACCCTCGCTGAAGATGTCTTACAACCTACTGTGCAACAGCTGTCAAGCGAAGCAATGGGCGACAGCTCACATTGACTTGTGAACTCGCCCACCCCGGACGGTCTGTTCGATGCATCGAGGCCCCTTAACCAACCACTGCAGCGTATGAACCAGCGAAAACAAGGCGGGGTAACAGAGAGAAATGTGTTTCGCCTCCACGAGTGTCGAGTTGAACAAATTACTTCCTGCTTTTGATTCGGGTAACCACTTCATCTCGTCAAAACCCAAGCCAGAGGTTTGGATCGAGTTATCCATCATCACCCTGTCGGAAATTCCCCACATGACTTGGCTGCTATCCTGGCTGAGCGCGGTGAGCGTCCATTTGGACAATACTGCCAAAACTTCAATTATGAACACCCGTCATAATGTTGCACCGAAATATACGCATCTACGCATTTGAGCTCTCATCTCCCTCCACTGACCGACGAGATTCGGCTTTGAAGGTGTGGTGGGGAGGCTATGCAGGGAATAGTGCGCTAATCAATTACAATCTTTACGTCCTCGAAAGGGTTGTGACAAAATCCAAAAGACCTCCATTAGGTGACCCGGACTGGCTTTTGCGATCCAATCCTTGGTTTAGAGCATGTTCACCAAGAACTTTATGTTGTAGGGCGGCTCCCTCAAGAGCGGCCCGCGCGCCATCTTTTTCGCTAGCATCCCAATTGCAACGCTGCAGGATCTCAGAACCCAGTCTTGCTTGGTCGCTTGGTCGATCAGCAGGCCCGAGCTAAATGCTACCAGCATGGACGATCCCTACAGCTGCTGGTGCACCCCTGGAGAAAGAACCCCGGCCCCCTGTGCAGATCGCACGTCCGCACCTCCTCTCAAGGCCAACTTGTCTTTTGCCCAAGAATCTCGTACTGTGAGTTATGATAAACTCTGGCACAATATGCAGTGAGATATTCCCTTGGCTTTCCCGTTGAATGTCTGGGAGCCCTTCAAGAGCCGAGGTGGCGTTCTCTCAAATGGTTCTGTTCAACCAAACCCTGGAGGCATCATCATCGTGACCCACCCCCTAGCAACTGGCGTACCAAGCGGTTGGGGAAGGCAATACTGTACTGTACGCGCCTGTCCTCACCACTGGAGGCCTGTTTATTCTGTGCACTGAGTCCCTCTTTGGCTGGTCGGGTAGAGCCACGAAAAGACTCGCAAGTCACTCCGACTTGTTATCAGATGTTTAGCTGGACACTGAGTACATGGCTCGCACAGAACATCCCTGTTCGTATCGCTGCGCTGCTTGACGACAGCTACGTTCTGTCATGCAATCGCATTCATATATGCAAATTGCTATGATGGGAACACAAAGTCTCCCTCCTGATGAAAAACAACGGGGTTGTATAAGATAAGTGGCACTCCCGTTTGAGTAAATGCATATCTTTCGACTCGATCAAAGAAACAACGTGACGAAGATCCCGATATAAGCGCTTCAACTCAAGTACAAAGTCCGTTCTTTCGACTCGAGCTCTCGCACTGAACCCGGCCGTGTCAGGACCCCTCGTGTGTCAGTGCATACCGAGACAAGGCACGTCGAACTCAAGAATACTGGAGGCTCGGACTTGGAGTTACCAGAATCTGCCAAATCAAGGTATGCTTATAATAACCTCATGTTTTAGTGTTGTCTGGTCATTTCCTGAGTTTTCCCCCTTCCTGTCTCCGCTTTGATTTGTACCAACACTCGTCGGTTTCTCACAACATGTTGCTTCTCCCGAGAGTTGACGGTGGTGGCGTCTTGATGTGCAGCTTGACTGCGAGGGGTTCTGCCCCAGTGTGAGAAACTTCAATAATCATATGCAACTTGTGTGCGCCCGTTCGCCCTTGCTTATTGTCCTTGTTACTTTTGGTCTTTCCCAGGCTTCATTCCGGGCAAGAGCGCATTGCAAATTGAATGCCCTGATCGTTGGATCTCGTATCACAGATTTGTGAAGCCTTGAGTCGTCGTCATGAACGCGGAAGGATACCTGGGACCAGCATCGGCCGAGAGGCTACTCGCAAGCTTGACAAGAAAAAGCAAAGGGAGACAAACTAATTGAAATGCAGTTGACAGGTTTGACTCAGAAGAGTGCCGGCAAGGCGATCATTGATCATCCTACGACATCAGACCAGGATCATATTTTGATTAGGCTTAATCCTTGTTCAGCGAGGCGGAACTCCAACACTCCCGGGAGCCAGTATCAAGCCTGTTTCGGCTTTGCTGACGATTACACGCCTATTCTGGCCTACTGGGGCATCTTCACCTTGGCGAAGCAACTGAAGTGGTGGCCTACAAAGTTGGGTCGTTGACGCGAATACGGCCAATTGACGTGTGTGGTGGTTGTTTGACACAAAAGGTATCTTGGAACATTTTTCGTTGGGAGACGGAGCTGAAAGCGAGCTCCATCGCAATCTCGCTGTACGGTGATCTGGAATTTCGGTAGTTCGGTACCCGAAGATCGCTTTTTCGGGCTTGCTTTTGGAGGTGAGTACGACTTGTTCTGATGCCCTTCTGCAACTACATTTGCATATATACCTTGCTTGGTCTGGCGCCAGACAGAACATTCTTTGCACAAGTCGGAGAGAGGGTTCTGGCTTGGCCTGGCCTGTCTGTGCAGTAGCACAGGACAAGCAAGGTACCCCGACAGCTCATTAGAGAGAGGAGCTTTCAAAAGAGAAAACAAATGGAGACGGGAAGACGGGAGCGGACCCAGTACGGTTAGAACCGCACCTTTCTTGGACAGGACCCTCACTTAGGCCTTTACTCCCTTGAGTTCCAGGACTGTTACTGGGTAGAGCTCCTCTGCCCTTGGAACGATCTTGGCTTCCTGGATATCCAGCTGATGCCGCCTGCGCCGTGCCCTTGACACTACCGGCACCCCTGTACAACCACTATTGATTTCCTTTCCGAAAGACGACCAATCACTAGGTAGCTCAGATGGCTAACGACACACCCTCCCTAGGCCTTCCGATTGACTACCAGACGCGCATTACGCACACATCCATATTCTTTCAGGCACGTATACAAACTATTCTTTTTTTATTTTTTATTTTTCTTATTTTGGCTCCCAAATTGTTGTTCCCTTTTCTTTTTTTCGGGGCGCTCCAGCTGAGCCGGGGCATTCTTACCAAGGATGATGTCCATTTGAGGCTAGTATGCCTCTTTTCCTCACTTCTGGTTCCTATCCCCAACCCTCCTTGCCCCAGGTCTTTTTGTTCACGAGTGGTCTGCAACGTATCGTCAAAGAGGGGTGTATCCTGGCTTCCCATAGTACTTTCCACCGTGGATCTGTGGTGCCTGTCTATTACCACCTGCTCTCTCGGTGAATGACTGGGTTCTAAAGACTTGAGCATGTGTGTGGGTAAATGGTGAAGCAGCAAAGATGTTGTTTGTGTAGCAGATGATGAAGCTTTTCTTTCAGTCTTCAGTCATGCTTCCTGCGGATGGGTTAGCACCTGGCACACAGAAACAACTTAGATCAAGCTTCTCCACCATTTCCCGAACCCATGATGCCCTCTCCCCACCAGTTGACGCTGCCGTCACCCTTGCAGGAGGCTTTGAGACACTCGAGGATCTGGCATAACGGCCAAGGTGGTTGATTCCTAGCCTCCGCAAATGCCACATCCTTGACCCTTTCCCTCAAGCATTGCGTTTACCTTGCCTTGCCTAGCTCCATATGCGATGCACTGCGCTGCGCTGCGAGGACAGCGCTATTGCTATCTGACTCCAAATGTATCCATCCGTCTACTCACTCATTTCTATTCCCTCGCCTCTGAGTTACTTTTTAGATAGGCGAGTGGGGGTGGGATCGTCAGGCAAGGGTCGCGCAGACTCGACTTGACAATGTCCAAGGCCAAAAAGTAGCCAGGCGACGCACCTTTCTTTCTCCCTCCCCTACCCTGGCACTTTGTCTCCATTTCTCCCCTAGTTGAGGCGTTCTTCATCTTTATTGGTTTCTTGTCAAGGAAGGGATGGAATAGATACCTACATCAGTCCATAAGCTCTAGCTACTGGTTTTATTTCGCCCTTTCTTCCTTGCCTCCCTGCCCTTGGTCGAATACTCTGTCAGAAACATCTGAATCACCACTATCTCTCCTTGACGCAGGGCAAATATCTTGCATACACGGGCCACTCTTGCAAAAGAAATGCCCTTTCGTACTTGGTCTCCCTCATATCCCACAAACACTCACATCAACAACACACACGGCCAGCGCTTCGTTTCTTCAAGGCCAAACCGACTCACTTACCCGTGTTGAATCAGCTACCCGTTTGTCTGTCTTTCCTTCCTCACCCTAGCTACAATCCGAGTCAAGTCAGCTCCATAGATTTTCGGGATCTCGCGAGCCTAACACTGTTAAGCATCCGTTAGTGAAGCTGTACTGACCATAAACAGGCTCAAGCGCCCTTGCAGTTGAACCACTTGTACAACGTCTTTGGAGACAGGAACTTGAACCCTTAGTCTCAGTTTGTTCCTGTTGATTACATATTGAATATCAAGTATACAAGGTACGCACTTCTTGGTGATGTGTATTTGCGTTGCTTGGAGCACAGTGACCTGTGGCAAAACAATGCCCTTCCTGTACAACTAAGAAGATAGCCTGACAACAGTTTCCAGGATCTTATCACTCAACATTCTTCAGACGCAATCTCGCATATCTCCGTCTATCGTCTGTTTATTATTGTTTCTCGGCTTGTTTTGAATCAAATCTGCCACGCATACCTGAGCACCTCTTCCCGCGTCAACGAGTTCACTTCCCCAGCTTGAATATCATTCTCCCTTTACCCAGGAAGCCTCTGCTTCCCAGGGCAACATATTCCGCCCTTTTCTTGGAATGCAAGTGTCTCTGCGCTGGATTGGAACCCACGATTACCCCTCTCAGCTTCGCCAGTAGGATCCCCGCCATCCACTTGATCTGTTTCAAAGCGCCACCTCCAGCACGCAAAAGCAATTCAAGGGAGAGCTTGACCGACAATACTAATCATCCAACAACATCACTACTGCATGCCCTGTGTTAGATCAAATCTCCGAGAGTCAACAGTCGCGCAGCGATCACTGTCTTGGTAGACCCAGACCCGCTGCATAAGACCTCGACGAGACCTGGTCTTAACTACGACTGCGATCACTTTCTTTCCAAGACAACTGGCCTACATTCTCGACCATCCTCCCTGAACAGACCCATTTCCAATCGCTCCCTTGGTGACAGCTTGGATGTCTACTGCCAAGTTCCAGTGTCCTCCCTACAAGCTTTTCGAGGTGAGTCGCAACCCAGACCTTGTTCCAGCACTCTCGTGACACGACGGATCCCTTTTGTTCCTTATCGCCGCCCATAAACCCGTATACCGTTTCTCTTTTGTCTCCCTCTATCGACATCTCCTTGTCTTTCAACAAACATCTTATCTCCATAGTGTTTCGGGACTTTGGAAACTAACATCTTGGATAGCCCGACTACCATCCGCAAAAACCCATCATCGTCGGAGTTGACGACAGGCTTGAATCGCCTGACACTATCGCGCTTCGCTACGAAGAAGCTGCACGAGCAGAGAACGGAGGAGGAGACCTAAGAGGGGACTCCCCTCCTAGGCTTTTGGAGATGGCGACCTACACCAAGGCCCAGCTGCCTTCTATGCATGGTAAGTTGGGAGTCCAAGGCCGAGTTCAGCATGGCATTAGGAAGTGTGCACTGAATACCTGTACGGGCCGAAATTTGTGTCTTGACCTTTTACTGACTTGCAACAGCTGGATACGATGTGGCACGATACCAGGATGCCAGCTATGAACAATACCCAGCACAGAATTATCCTACTCAGCAACAGTCGGACAAGTTTGCACAGCTAAACCAGCAATCATTCGCTTCCAACAATGCTGTGGCTTATGGTATGGCCCCTAGTGTGACGGCACCGACTGTTCTTTCCTGTCAACCTCCGTCGGGAGTCTATGGAACCAAGGTTTATGTCAAGCTTTCATCCCAGTACGACCTATTTTTGCTATCAACGCCGATGCCAGCATGGTCTCTGGTGTTTGGTTCAGAAAAGTGCTCCGTTCAAGACGTTTCTCGAGATTTGCAAGACAGCACAGGCTTCGTTTACAGCTGCAGCGGAGATGCGCCTCAATTTCTGGTCACAAACTGTGCAAGCAGCAATGTGCCACTGTCACTCGTTCTCGATGGCCCTTCAGGAGACGAAATTTCTCGCATTCCCGTTGGTACTTTTCAGTATCTTGAAGGGTCGGGGGATGACATCACGAGGTCAACTAAGATGCCTAAGCATGAGGACACGGCACCTGCCCCTACGATGGATCAGCCGAGTACCTCACCCAAAGAGCCTCAACTATCAACAGAGTCTGGTACAAATACTTATGAATATCCGCCGCAGCAAGGACAATATGCCACTGCATTCCCGCAAACAAACAACGAAATGATTAGCACTTATAGCAGAAGCACGAGCTTCACCGACCCTCATTACCACCGTCGTCCCGCGGCAGGATGGAGCCCTTATCCGAGTACACTGGGCAGCACAGGAAGAGGACCGTCAGGCTTGGATGCTTCATTGGTAGGACGTCCGCCTTTGACGCCACTGGGCATGTCCTCACCATCTCACCCCAACAGCGCCCCTCAACTGGTTCGAACAAGCACTATCGCTGCTAACCCCGCTAACAACTCCAACTATCACCCTATCTCACTCTACTCTGGCAAGGCAATTCTAAAGATTTCCGGTAAGCTGGAATCAATGGCCGAGAACTGGACTACAGAGGAGTGGGACAATCGTCGCCGGATTGTCCTCTTCCGCAAGACACAAAAGGGATCAACCGTTAACGCCACCTGTCAGGCGGTAAGCGTCAACGATCGACCACCTAACAGTATTTGTATCTCTTGCATATGGTGGGCTGAGAAGGGTGAATGCTATGTCACATCGGTCGACACTATCTATCTTCTCGAGCAGCTCGTTGCAGCGCCAGCCCGTTTCAGCGTTGAGGAGAAGAACCGTATTCGCCGCAACTTGGAAGGATTCCACCCCCAGACCGTTTCCAAGGCTAAGCCGGATAGCGAGGAGTTTTTCAAGATCATCATGGGCTTCCCCAACCCCAAACCCCGCAACATCGAGAAGGACGTCAAGGTGTTTCCCTGGAAGATTCTCGAGTCGGCGCTCAAGAAGATCATCGGAAAGTATAGCGTTAGCCCTAGCAGCACTGTAGCGCCGCCCAGCATGATAAGCCAGCCTAACCATTATGCACCTTTGCCAACGCCTCCAGGACAAAGCATGGCTCCAACACACCATGACGCCCACCAACAATATTCTCTTCCTCAACATCACGACTCGATACCGTCACCACGATCACTTTCCGGATCCCAGCCCAGTTGGACACCATACACAACAGCACCCCAAGGGTACTCTACGGCCGCTTCTCGTACCCTGAGCCCTGGACTTCGTCACCACAGCCCACAGCAGCCGCCTCTACGCATCAACACAACACCTTTACCGGCAGTTTCTAGTTACGACAACCGAAGTGGAGGATATGGGACAAGTGGTTTACACACTCCGCTGAGCCATCATCCACCAACCGCGACGCCTCCACGATGGGACCCTACACCAGCAACATATGCCGAGGGGTATCCCAGCTTGACATCACAAACAGCCCAGCCAGTGTATGGAACAACAAGTTATGGTGAACCTGCACCCAGAGCATGAAGAGGCTGTGGCGCTTTGTCGCCCAGGTCATAATCGGATGACCACTGGATGCTCGTGTTGACGTCTCGGATGTGTTTGGAGGTTGTATTGGGCAGCCTCGTGAACATTGGAAGAGGGTCGTGGGGGAGAGTCAGGTGTTGTGGCGCATACCAATGACAGACGTTGGCCAGGCACCATGTTGACTTTTGAAGCAACCTTTTCAGCTCCATGTTTGCTTGAATGCTCCCGTTGATGATGGCGCCATTGGACGTGCAGATGGTGGCTGCGAGCTACCATGATGCTCTAGGCGCCGCACCCTGCCCTGAGCTTGACGACATTCAGCAGCAAGCAACATCAACGGGTCGGGCCCTTTTTTCCTTCGGGGAATATCGCGACTCTTTGACCCCCATCCTCTTTTTTCTAGCGTGAGCCCAAGAGTGGTCATGAGGACAGCATACGGGTACTCTACAGTATCATTCCACCACCCCCTCCTCAAGGTCATGGATCAATTGGAACTAGCAGTCTAGGGCCCAACCATGACTTGGCGGGTAGATCCGTCGAGCACAAAGCAGGGATCACCTGTCGGTCTATGATTGTGTATCCAATCACACGACGTCTCACTGCAACCATCATCACCACCAGCACCACCACCAACAACATATACGCCACTACACTTTATTGTCTGAGCTTGCACACGACGTTTCTAGGCGTCCTTCTCCAGCTTCTTTTTTTTTTATGATGCTTGAGCTTTTCTGTCAATCTCGGGTCATTTGGCACACTTTTTGACATTTCTTTGTCTCCCATGTCCTATCAATCAAGATGGCTACCCAATTTTGACTAACCGGTATAGACTTGTCACCTATTCCCTTTTTTTTTATGTCAGTTGTTTTCTTATTTTTACGGTCGTGCGTTTGCTATTGGGTCTACATGAAAGAAACTTTGTTGGCTTGTTTTTTTGTCAATGTTTACAGGATAGATGGGATGACCTGACCTGACCTGGTTTATGGATACGAATGGAATGCCAGAGCAGCAGTAGTATGGTATTTTTACGAAGGATGTCAGGACACTCTATTATACCGTGGGGCCCTTATTTATTTACGTCGAGTTTACACCCTAGTCCGCTGGGATATATCTGGTTTTGGATGGATTTTGATCAATAGGCAGGCATTATACCCTTTGTGTGCATTCGGATGCCATTATTCTGTATGGCTCTTTTCCTCTCCACATTGGTTTCAGCATTTGTAGACAGGCAGGCGTTTTGTTTTGTTGTTTTTTATTTTTGCATAGGTACAGGTTGTGAAGCATACGATAGGGAAACAGAGGAATGTACATCATTCTTGCAGGCAAATTACCACTAGAATAGCGGATAATTATAATCTTGGAAAGCCACGCATGGGTCAGGTCATCATTCCGATGTAGACGTTGCCAAGGTGAATGTCATGTTTTGAAGAAATGAGTCGTTTTGGTTGCTGTGGGTTACTCCAGTTATTGATCATCGTTGACCAGGAAGTGGTCGAGTCAAGAAACGTTGCAAAGGCATGTGTTGAAATTGCGCGTGGACATTTTCGAAAGTCAGAAGAGGGGAGGAGGGGGCGTGCGAGTGTCACAAGGACCCTGCATTAGAGTCAAGTGTTTGAGAGTGATGGAGATGAATGATGATGATGACTCCCAAGACTTGAATCAAGTCCTTACTGGAGCGCTATAAAAGAAGATAGCTGCTGGTGTTGTATCGCATTGCATTGCATGGGTAGTAGTGTCCATATCTATTGGATCTCTACAAGGCCTAGCGTCTGCTGTGGTACTTTTTAATGGTTGTCTGTCGTTGAGATAGGGTTCTGCATGGCTGGCCGTTGGACTAGGTAAAACTCTGACCTGTATGTTTCTATTTCCTTTAGGGTTTTTGTACCTGGAAAGTAGTCCATCATAAAAGGTCTATATTTGGATGATGTTTCTAACAATTATAGAGAAATGAATCATAGTTGGATAAACTAACAGGGACTGAACTGTGCATCCAGTATAGAGAGAGGGCAAACTCTCATGCATGAGGGATGCGTACGTCTGACTTTACTACAAGTATTGAGGCCTAGCAGCCCTCCTTCTCGTCACCGGTCTCTAACAGAGTCATAGTTGCTTTCCCCATATATATACCGAGTTACACTATGAGTGGATATAAAAGACCAGCTTTGTCAGGCTAAAGAATACGGCAGAACTAAATGCGACCGTTTGCCCCGTATTGCATCAAGGCTGGCCATACTATCCAACAGTGTCCAAAAAGCACAAGTCAGTGGCAACAAGAACCATAAAACAGAATACTGTCCCAATATATCTTGACTTTATAGACTCTCGCATGGACGGTAAGATTTGATATACCAATCTGTGACGTTTTTGTAGGGACTAACATGTAGATACCTAGACTTTGCAAGGATTGACACCAGAACATTAATATCATGGAAAACCACGATATGAGATAGCTGAGAGAGTGAGAGTACTGCTAGACGACTGACATAAAGCCTTTGATCCTGGAACAGACTCTCTAGTCAGAGCATCCTTTTTCTAAAGCTCACCGGCCTCGGATTCCACCATTATGGAGGTCCTCACGAACGACCTCGAAGCAGGACCAAACCCCACAAGGCGTATGTACCTCTGCATGAGAAGATTGAGTATCTGTGTAAGCAGATTATACATGATATGCTGAAGAACATTAAACCCAGATGTAAGTATGTCAACAACCTTGACTGACTGATGTGTTTGTGTTAGTGCTGGCGATGGAAAAGAAATAAAGGCATGCTAGGCACGTCGTTCATGATGAGAGGGTGGAAAGACGACTTCTCCGAGTATGGAATCAGTCATATAAGTGTTCAGCACTTCAAATATATAATTAAAAGAAGCTGTAATAGGTCAACTTGGCGTCAGAGTAGCTCAAATAGTAACCAGTAGAGCGTTATCAGTTTCCAGAGTGCTCATCGCTTGGCCTAGCGGCGATGATACCGTTGTGAAAGTCAATAGTCAAGTTGACCTCTTCCATGCAAGTCGAAACTCGATGTATCAGGCCATAGCCAAGTCACATACAGTAATTGAGCTCTGGCCATAGTAAACAAATACATATGTAACCCTCACTCCTCTAGTGGGTAACAGAAAATTTAGCCCGTAAGCTTTAGGGCATAAGAATAAACATCGTAAGAGTCTAGTCTAAATATCATAAACAGAAAGTAATTTAGTCAAGGTCGGCTACTTGTTTAGGAAAGCCGTCAACTAACAGACCCGTGGATGTAGCGATGAAGTCCTCCTCATCGAGGGGAAGGACGTGACCAGTCCATGGCCCATAGTCGATCTACAGGGCATCCCACCCACTGTCTTTTTCA
Organism: Fusarium transvaalense; assembly: GCA_013623685.1. Taxonomy (NCBI): domain Eukaryota; kingdom Fungi; phylum Ascomycota; class Sordariomycetes; order Hypocreales; family Nectriaceae; genus Fusarium; species Fusarium transvaalense. The sequence goes on from JABFFG010000421.1 coordinate 17,017, forward strand.
CTGTCCTAGATGGAATCCATTACCCGGCCGTCTTTTCGGGCTTTTTGAGTTATCCAATCTTTTCCTTTTATATAACGAATTGCTATCTTAGCTTTGCCTCGCATATGACAGTCCAGACCAGCGATATGACTTGGAACGAAATATTCTAGTTCATCTTTCGCCTATCTCTAGACCCTGATCTGGGAAATGTAATAAACAGGGCATGGAGACGTGTGGTCAGGTACTCAAGAGATAAGGTCGACCAAGTCTCATACAGCAATTGAACCCTGACCATAGTCAAACAAGCATGTGATCTACACAAAAGCCAGACCTTCCCCCTTCATTCCTGAACCAATCTGACATAATACATATCCATAAACTGACCGAACTAGTCAGGTATAGCCCCTGATCACATTACCTTTTCTCCCACTACTCCGATGCAACATAAAGGAGCCCATAAGAGGGACTACAGGTCGTTCCTTCAACAGTCGGCGGTATGTTGAGCCTGAATCTGCGAGAACGGCGCAAGTGACGCAGTAAACGCCCTTGGGCGGACATGGACCAGATAGACAGCCTCTCAGGTTCGAGGTGAAGTCGGTCTGTGCTAGTTAGGACGAAGCCGATACTGTTGGCTTGTGGCCGAGAAAGCCCCTGACACTCGAGGCGAAGCCGGTCTGTAATAGCCGGGGCCGATTTGGTAGCTTGCTCGTGATGATAATCTCTTGCAGTAGGTCGTTGAGGGTGCCTCCTGTTATATATGAGCAATCAGTTGGCGTGCAAATGTACAGGCAGGTAGGGAAAACGAACCGTTTCATGACTTGAAGCTATACCCAATTCGTTTCTAACAAAAAAGGAACACCAAAAAAGATGGACGGCGGGCAGCGAGGGACTAGGAGGGGGAGCCATCCATCGCTGCGTTAACAGCTCCTCTGGTCGCCGACCCTCCTGGGAGACCTGGCTCCTCGCAGGCCAGGTACTTCCTCAGGAGGGCCCCGAGTTTGGCAAAGTGGGCGTCTGTCGCGGACATTGTGCTGTTGCTAAAGTGCACATGTAATTCATGATATTCTGGATAATGCATGGGTATTGAAGGCTCCGAAAATAATTCTGTTTCTTAATACTGGTAGTAATAGCCTCTATACAAGTCCAAGTATAAGACGTAATGAAGTTCCAGTAATATTCTCCTACGTAGAATACCGTGCTCTGTTTCTGGCATTGTGATTCAGTGGCAAATGATAATTCAATAGGCATCGAATATAAACTTAGATAACACAGTCGTTTCAAAAGACAAGACAAATGGCTAAACCTGCTGAATGACGGGCTGTTTTCAGAGTGGGATCAAACGATTGATAACGCAGCCTTGTGGAACCAGCGTGCGTCAGGGACAGGAATTACCCCACACACTTGTTGCGGGAAATCACGTGCTGACGTTCGCACCTCGTAAAAATCGATATCAGAACATCAACACCACGAAAATGTCAAAATCGATACAATAAAACCTATGGGAGCAAAAAGGGATACAATATCAGCATCAGCCCGCAACTACAATTGTGTTTTACTTAGAAGTCAGACGCGTTAGCCATTACGCCACAAGGGCTATTATGTCTTGTTGAAAGCTTGAGTTCATTCTTGTTGTCGAGCCAATCAGATTGCGCACTGCGGAAGCCCCTCAGCAGCCTGCTCCTGAAGCGTGTACAGGTGTGTACACGGTACATCAACAAATCTAACCAAACAATTCTGCCTTTGTGACAAGGTACTAGTTTCCAGTTCAGCTTATACAATCACGATATCTGATGAAATACAGAGTTGTCAAAGAGATCCAGTTCATGATGGAACCACTTTCGTAGATTTGCAACCCCTGCAAGTTCCTGACTCTGATCCTCTTGCCTCAGGTTGAATAAAGGATACGCAAAATAGCAAGGTTCATTGGTCTACGATAACTCGTGAGTTGTCCTTGTGTAATTGCAGTGATTCTGGCAAATGCTTGTCTGGATTTGGTACATGTGTTTTTGCATAACAACGTAACAATAGTGTATCTGGACAGAAGGAAGAAAAACTGTTTGAACAAAAGAAAGTAAAACAAATTAGCACCGTACAACAACAGTTTCATGATAACAAATTTTTGTACAACTAACTCGAGATTCAGAGAGCAAAGCCCTATTGGTTGACATTAAATGCAATCAATTAAAGTCGCGACACGTTGATAGCCCCTCGCCGCGTCAGAGCGCGTCGCCCTGTAATGAGCAGTAGCGACCCCACAGCGCCTGTGCCTTTGCCCTGGCAACTAAAACCTCCCCCTCGATGCGGTGGAATTCAACAATCGATCAATCAACCACCAGAGAGTCGATCAACCAACTCAACAAAGTGCATCGTCGCCTTTCCTTTCGATACCCTTATACAGACGATCACTATAAAATAAAACCGCCACAATGGCTACTCCTTCGAGCGATGCCGGCTTCATGATGTCGGATGCCCCTTCGCGGGCTGCTGCAACCCCTAGACGCAACTATGGCTTTCCCTCGTCTTCTGCCTCGCGCCCAAGAGGGCCTCCTTCGGAAAACATGGGAGGAGCGCCTAGCGATGATGAGGGCGATGGATTCGCAGACGATCAGGTTCCTCGGAGTTCAAGAATCAACAATACTGCTGAGATTAGCCGCGTGGAGGACAGAATCGGCCTGCTGGTACAGGAGCACTTTGAGTCCTTCATTGAGAAGTATGTATCAGTGCTCCTCAAAGAAATGGAAATGCAAATGGCGAACTAACACATCTCCAATAACAGCTTTCAAGAGGACCCCATCAGCGCTCCCACGCCGAGTGCCCCAACACCCAGCGCAGTCACTACCGACAAGTACTATGTTGCCCAGATCAAGGGCATGCGCACATACTCCCTCTCGACATTCTATGTCGACTACAGACATTTGGCCGCATACGAAAATGGTAGTTTGGCAGATGGTGTGATGCGCCAGTACTACCGGTTCCTCCCCTTCCTCACCGCTGCCTTGCACAACATGATCGCCAAGTACGAGCCCATATACTTCCGCGAGCATCGCCAGCCTACCGCTTCGAGCAACCTCACCACTTCAGCAGCCAGCCATCTTGGCTCTTCCAGCCAGACCGAGTCGGCGCACCGCAAGAATGAGCATCAGCAAACCGACAAGCTCTTCTCAATCGCTTTCTACAACCTACCCCTAGTCTCCAGAGTCCGTGCTCTCCGAGCCACCAACATTGGCCAGCTCCTTTCTATCTCTGGAACCGTCACCCGAACGTCAGAAGTCCGACCCGAGTTGTCCATGGCCACATTCAACTGCGAGGCCTGTCGTACAGTTGTCCCAAACGTCGAGCAGACCTTCCGATACACTGAACCTACACAATGTCCCAACTCGACGTGCCAAAACCGCGTCGCCTGGCAGCTCGACATTCGACGCAGTACTTTTGTTGATTGGCAAAAGGTGCGAATCCAGGAGAACAGTTCCGAAATTCCCACAGGCAGCATGCCTCGAACCATGGACGTTATTCTGCGAGGTGAAATTGTCGATCGTGCCAAGGCTGGAGAGAAGTGTATCTTTACTGGTGCTTTGATCGTCGTTCCTGATGTCAGCCAACTTGGTCTTCCTGGTCTGCGACCGACCGCTATTCGCGATGACCGTAATGCTCCTCGGGGAGCGGATGCCGGTGGAAGTGGAATCAGTGGTCTCAAGGCGCTCGGTGTGCGTGACCTGACATATCGCCTGGCCTTCCTTGCTTGCATGGTGAACCCAGACACTTCATCAAGTGGACAGTCTGCTGCCAGTGGCGCGGCCGATGTAGTCAATGCTTTGACACAGAACACCGCCAACGACGCTGAGCAATCCGTCGAAGATGCCCAAGCCGCTGTTTTGGCTTCTATGAACCCATCTGAAATCGAGGACCTTCGAGCTATGGTGCATGGAGATCACATTTACTCGCGCCTCGTCCAATCTATTGCTCCCATGGTCTACGGTCACGAAGTTGTCAAGAAGGGTCTGCTTCTTCAACTCATGTCTGGTGTTCACAAGAGCACTGCTGAAGGCATGCAGCTCAGAGGTGACATTAACATTTGCATTGTCGGTGATCCATCTACTTCCAAGTCTCAGTTCCTCAAGTACGTCTGCTCCTTCGCACCCCGCGCTGTCTACACCAGTGGTAAGGCTTCATCTGCCGCTGGTCTTACTGCAGCCGTGGTCAAGGACGAGGAGACAGGCGAGTTCACCATTGAGGCTGGTGCTCTTATGTTGGCAGATAACGGCGTTTGTGCCATTGACGAGTTTGACAAGATGGACATTGCTGATCAAGTCGCCATTCACGAAGCTATGGAACAGCAGACCATTTCGATCGCAAAGGCTGGTATCCAAGCCACTCTCAATGCGCGAACAAGTATTCTTGCTGCTGCAAACCCTGTCGGTGGTCGTTACAACCGCAAGACAACTCTCCGCTCCAACATTAACATGTCTGCGCCTATCATGTCTCGTTTCGATCTCTTCTTTGTTGTTCTTGACGAGTGCAACGAGCAGGTTGATCGTCACTTGGCAGAGCACATTGTCGGAATCCACCAACTGCGAGATGAGGCCGTGGAGCCCGAGTTCAGCACAGAACAGCTCCAACGATATATCCGCTTCGCAAAGACTTTCCGACCCGAGTTTACTGAAGAGGCCAAGGAAGTTCTCGTGGAGAAGTACAAGGAACTTCGAGCTGATGATGCTCAAGGAGGTGTTGGCAAGAACTCTTACCGAATCACCGTACGTCAGCTGGAGAGTATGATTCGTCTTTCCGAAGCCATCGCCAAGGTCAACTGTGTTGAGGAGATTAGCCCTGAGATGGTTGTGGAGGCCTATAATCTTCTGCGCCAGAGTATCATCTCCGTCGAGCACGATGATGTTGAGGTTTACGATGAAGAGCCTGCCGAGGATAGCGAGACGCTCCTCCGTGCCGCTGATGCCGCTCACGGTCTTGACCAAGAGGGCGACGCAGCCATGGAGGAGGGTGGGCAACCTGGCCGCAGCAGCGTTGCACCCGAGAGAAAGAAGCAAACCATTACATATGACAACTATGTCAAGATGGTCAACATGTTTGTGCAGCGCATCTTTGAGAGCGAAGCTGCTGCTAATGAAGGTGTCGCTGGCGATGAATTGGTCAACTGGTACCTCGAGCAGAAGGAGGATGAGCTTGAGGGCGAGGAAGACTACCACCGTGAGAAGGCACTGGCCAACATGGTGCTCAAGAAGATGGTTAAGGTAAGTCACGCCTGTCGCTATCTCAACAATAAACTGACTTGTTATCTAGGACAGCTACCTTATGGCTCTTCGTGGCGAGGGTCTTACCGACGGCGAAGCAAGCTCTTCGGTACCCGACCAGATTATCTACGTTGTGCACCCCAACTGTATTTTGCGGGACAACTAATTTCCTGTTGGTGACATGGAGAGATAAAAGAATATTGTGTGATTAATGCGCTTGTCATGATCTAACGCCTTGGGTATGGGCGTTTATGGAGTTTATGATACTACACTGTCGATATCTTGCTGTGAGCGACTGTATATATCATGGGATGTGCATTTTTAGAAGGGATGCTGTTATGGAGATGTTGAATATGATAGATACCTAGGCATTAATGTACAAGGCATTCATTGATAGACTATTACAAGACGACGACAATGGCAGTTCTTTGACTCGTACTGTTAAAAAGGCATATCTACAATGGGCTGCCACAGCATAAAACTTGCCATTATGCAACCACAGTCTAGATAGACGCAGAGCACGAATATGAATGATTATTGTACAAGTCCACGATGTCTATAAGCAGCAACGTCCTATTTCAGATACCAAACCGGCTATTCCATCAAGTCATACGTATGCAAGTAATGTCATGTCGCCCAGCCTCGTCCATGTTCGGCCATATGCCTACAACCCTATCATTGGCTCATTACGACCAGTTATGTCGAATGCCAGATGCCTGGGGTTTTGTCAGCTGGTTACACAGGATAATTGAGCATAAGAACCCCCGCATCTCCGCAATGATCATCATCAGGTAGCAACGATAGCCCAAGTAAGACAGACACCACAAGCAGCTTTTCCCCATCTTGACAATGAATAACTTCACTCCGCCTCCAAAGCCAGTTGATGAGCTTATCGGCTTCCGTGTGGAATGCTACGGCGAAGACGGTGGCTGCCGTAGCATGCACTCGATGGATGATGAAGGTGATATTCTTCCTGCTGCATACCCCGTTCAAGACTTGTTCTGGGAACAGGCGGATGACCATTTATCATGGAAACATGTGGGCACTCCCTTTGTATCTTTTTTCCGTTCCTGGTGGAGGGCTATGAAATGGAGAGAAAGCCTTATCGGAAGGGGAGGCAGAGACATCCGCATTGTTGCAGTGTGGTTGAAGGGTCTGACCAATGTCTACGATGCCTACGAAATCGCACGTCATCTCGAGTATCCATCTCTTCATACTGGCGGTACAGGAATAAGACGCAGACTCGAGTACCATAGAGACGAACTGCTGGTTGAAGGTGGCATCGACGGCAGTTCATACAGAGTCCTAGCCTGCTTCGATGGAGATACACTGACCAACGAAACTGCGACCTTCTCGCCGCTTGCCAACCGACCAGACAAGGTCTTCAAGGCAATTATACCCGGAGGTTCTTTATCGACAGCGTCTGGAGTGACCGCAACTGAATCGCTGAGGGACGAAATGAACAGCCTCACGGGTGTTAGGAGTGACTTTCAGTTCTATATATTGGTTCTTCGAATGAGTGGACGGAAGTTTACTTGGGAAGAGAAGTCTGACGGGAGCTTTAGAGTGAGTGAGATATCCAAGGGTTTTAACAATCGAAAGGCATCTCAGAAGATCAGCCCCCCAGTTTGCTTTGTTCAATTAATGGTTTAATACGGGTGAGTGAATGAGTTGGACAGTTGCTTGGGCAAGTTGTTGTGTTATTGGATGCACTATATAGGACCGTTGGATTCGTATGGTAGCATAGCAAATAATAAGAAAAATTGCAAAGAGAAGAGTCATGGCACCAGTTAAAGCAGAGATAATCCGAGGGGATAACATACCTCACTCTTTCTCTTTCAACACAATTGATACGTGACCATGACAACTTTACAAGACTGTCTCATTCGAACGGACAGATGAGAATCTCTTTCTCCTTAAACCCAATTCCAGTTGCTCACCACATCTCATCATGCTTGATGATGTACTACGTAACTATGGAGCAACTAATAGTCAAATGCCGTGCCGTGTCATGCCGAGACTAGACCCCTGGACAAGAGGATCAAGCTAGATAATTCGACCCCTGATAATTGGCTGGCTAAAGAAGCTCTAGAGTCGGAACCGCATCTCCGAAGCAATAATAGAGTTTCGACAGTGGAAAAGAACATCGGACCTTTGATCATGTCATGGCCGGTTAAAAGCCGCATCCCCCACCTCAAAGGGAAGCATTCACATGTTTATGAGGGTGTTGTAAATTGCTCATTTTAACTGTTGCTTGAGACTCGTTATCATTGCGGTGTATGAACTATTCGTCAGAGATGGTAGATGTTCCAATTGGACTTGTTGAGTTGACATCATGATACATGATATGATGGAGTATGGTCATGATCTACAACCTCGAGAGAATAGTTAATCAGTCATCTTACTCAACACGAGATAAACCCCCCACCTCATCAAAGCAAGCGTCTGCAGTAGGTAATACTCGGCGTTACTGTAGTACATGTTACTGTACTTCCTGTTGGTCCGTATTATTCGCTAAGACTCCATCATGATATCAATGGTTCAATCGTTACCCCTCATCTGCGGATATAAAAAGGCCATTGCCCTTCCATCTTGGGACTCTTCTTCCTTTTCTTCTTCTCACTATCAATTCATCGAATAAACTGATCGCCCATCTTCAAAGAAACCCAAGGTTTGTATCGTTATGCATCATGCACGTTCTGGTCTGACACATATGATATGCTAGATATCATCACTCTCAAACCTGTACGGCTCTCTCCTGCTAGCAGCCATGGAGCCTTTCAGCGGTAGTCTTGTCCAGACCTGATTTGGGACGCACTCTTCAGGTAAAGTATCATGCATGAGCCGGTGCCCATCCTCGCCTCTTTTCGTTTCATCATCTGTTGATGATGAGACAAAAAGAGGAGGGGATGTGGCTGAGATTATACGGCAAAACTTGATCTGGATAATACCAGCGAAAGGATCATGTCCTCCTCCCTAGAAACTTCAAGTGTCTAACAACCCTAGGCTCCCAAAATGTCTCCCCCTGCTGCTATTTCTCCCCCTTCCCGCTCTGCTGAGCTTGCTACCTCCACCTCTACCAAGCTCCCTGTCCACGCGGGCAAGAACATCAACACCAAGACCGTCGAGGAGATGCTCGGTAACTGGGATGACTTCAAGTTCGCTCCCATCCGAGAGAGCCAGGTCTCTCGTGCCATGACCCGTCGTTACTTCAAAGACCTCGACACCTACGCCGAGTCCGACATTGTCATCATCGGCGCTGGATCCTGCGGTCTCAGCGCTGCTTATATCCTGGGTAAGAAGCGTCCTGATCTCAAGATTGCCATCATTGAGGCTTCCGTGTCTCCTGGTGGTGGTGCTTGGCTCGGTGGTCAGCTCTTCTCCGCCATGATCATGCGAAAGCCCGCTGATGCTTTCCTCCGCGAGGTCGGTGTCCCCTACGAGGATGAGGGCAACTACGTAGTTGTCAAGCACGCTGCCCTCTTCACCTCGACCATCATGTCCAAGGTTCTCCAGATGCCCAACATCAAGCTGTTCAACGCCACTTGTGTTGAGGATCTCATCACTCGACCTTCTGATGAGGGCGTTCGCATTGCTGGTGTCGTCACCAACTGGACTCTTGTCTCGATGCACCACGATGACCAGTCCTGCATGGACCCCAACACCATCAACGCCCCATTGATCATCTCCACCACCGGTCACGATGGTCCCATGGGCGCTTTCTGCGTCAAACGTCTTGTTAGCATGCAGCGCATTGAGAAGCTTGGCGGTATGCGTGGTCTTGACATGAACCTTGCTGAGGATGCTATTGTCAAGGGTACTCGTGAGATTGTCCCTGGTCTCATTGTTGGTGGAATGGAACTTTCTGAAGTTGACGGTGCTAACCGTATGGGTATGTTTTCATCTGAATCTTTGAGTGTTTGCTTTGTCTAACAAGTATCAGGTCCTACCTTTGGTGCTATGGCTCTGAGTGGTCTCAAGGCTGCTGAAGAGGCTCTCAAAATCTTTGATACTCGCAAGAAGCAGAATGACCAGTAAATGAGTCATCAAAGAACAACAAGGATGGAAAACGGAACACATTGAATAAGGATCTGTAACCTCGTCTCTCATTCGAGTTGTGGAAACCTGTCATTCATTTGAACTGTCATGACTTGTCCAGCTTGACAAATACATGAACCAAGCGTGCAAGTCAACAGTAAAGCAACATGGAATAAAATAAATCATTGCTTGCTCTGTACTCATAAATCTGCTCTCATAATCGTGACCTTGACTCAAACTCATTTACTTCTTGTCCTTCACCTCAATCTCTATAACAGTTGCCGGCTCCTCAGCAGGCTTGGGAGGAAACTTCATTCCTCTGTTGGGATCATTCGGCTCAGCACCAAATCCCCATCCTCCAAGTCCATCAGCCATAGCCACTCCAGAAACCCCAGCAGCTTCACCAATCATGGCACGACCAGCGAGTTGATTCTTGCCCACACCAGGCGTCGAGTCAGCCCATGTCTTGAGCTCTTCACGAGTCTTGCCCGTGTATTTTTTAATGTCTTCATCGCTGAGGGGAACAGGTGCTTTGCTGTCTTTGTAGCGACGGTAGAGAGACTTTTTCTCAGTCGTCTCAGAGGTTGAGGGAGATGCAGTTGTGTTGCCCATTTTGAGATGTGGGTTAATATGTAGTTCAATTTAGTGTCTGAATTTAGATGAAGGTGATGAATATCTTGGCAGACAATGAGCTTCTAGAAGGTATTTATAAAAGTCTCATAGAAGCAATTGAAGTGAATCATTGCCTGATCAGTTACAAGCTGAGAATTGTGGCGTCGGGTCACACGGCGCTGAATACATATAAACAGGGCGATGGCATTCTCTAGAGTCTAAGCTCTTTATAACTCTAGCTATCTTCTAAGCTGTCTCCTTAAGGCCTCGGCTGCTGAATACCTACACCTCTATTTCAGTATCTAATTATATATAAATAAATAACATTTAGTACTTTTATTT
>JABFFG010000422.1:0-20137 GCA_013623685.1 Fusarium transvaalense
TAATGAACCAGCTTGTATCATCTTAGAGCAGACTCTTGTATCATTTATTATTGAATCCTACAAGCTTAGCAAGCAGCTTTTCTGTCAACCCCCAGGCAGAGCCACTTTGGTACGATCCCCCCCCACCCACTCCGATGACCCACCAGGCCCGCCGTCATAATCAAGACGGGAGCTACCATTCAATCAATGTCACATGGCTTGTTCAATTCACGTTATGGAATCGTAACGAAACGTCGCTTTGGAATTTCTGGCACTTTCTTCATGATCGCTTGCTGCGTTTATTTATTTAATCAAAGCCCAATAAACCCACGTGGACATGCAATAGGTGATTCTGCAACGCTATCACCTCTTCGAATGATCTGATGATACAGAAACCGGGTTGCGAACAGTAAACGATTGGCGTCTAACTTCATTCAGCCACGACTGCATATAACTCACAAGACACATTGGATATATCCACCATGCTGGCTCCTCTGGATCTTGGCTTCGGTTGGCCATCTGAACAAGGCATGGCCGCTATCGCCTACTCCTCTTATTCACCACTGGCGCTTCGCGATCTGCCCCAGCCTAAACCAAGCGATGCACCGCCCGACTTGGACACTTCTATCTTCACATTCGAAGATGCATTTGAAGATCTTCTCGCTGTGTCCCAGGGACAACCGCTCCCAGACATCAGGTCCCGGTATGAGCAACGAAAGCTCTTGCGCTCCATGTTCCCGACTGGTGAGCCGGGCTACTTTTGGCTACGAAGATTAAGATCACAGGGTCTCTTGGAAGAATCTACACCCGCCCGGTTGATGAAGTCTGTTGCAGAGAATAATTGGGATCGATTTCACCAAGAACTCGATCGCCGCGCTCAAGCAGTATGGCGAGCTGCGTTAGGCGAAGACGAGGGTGAAGATTCATTTAGCGTCCGCGAACAACAACACGAAGAGAATAAGCGAGACGTTGCATTGGGCAGCCAGCAGCGAAGTAATGAAAGGTTCCGCCTTCACCAAGACGATCCAACCCATCACGACGTCGAGCTCCTTCGCGATGAACTACACGAGAGTCGAAGTACACGACGAGAAGCTGAACATTTTGACGACCTTTTCTCTGCCATCCAGTCATCCTTTGCTAACGGGCAGTCAGCATGGGATTCTTTCGTGAAGTTGCTTAATGAGGGCCCCGCCTCGCCTTCGAAGAAAGAGCAAAAACAGCTGCAGAAGCCTGCAAGCGATGAGAAACAGGTTGTTACCAAGGATGAATATGTGGATCGATTTGGCTATCTGCATACCAAGACACTGGTCAAGACCTTGGATGAGAATGGCAACGAAGTCGGAAGTCACAGCCACTACACGGTCCGACCAGCTCCAAAGGACAATGAGACTGGCCAGATTGAAGAGCAAGGCAAGGACAACCAAGAATCCGGCTTCAAGGCGAGTGGAAGCCTGGAGACCAAGAAAGGTTGGTTTTGGAAATAAGAAAGTATGAAAGTATGAGGCGGATAGGTTCTGGCGACTCGTTCTCAACTCAAGCATGTATGATTTGTAAAATGTAATATTAGGATGACAAAATAGTTAACGCTTAGCCCGGTCTCAAGAATAGCATTTCTGAACAGAAACAACATGCCGATCGATATCTTTGCGACATCCCAAATAGTGGAATGTTTATAGTAAACACTTTTAGGTAGGTATCAAAATGCTAACACTTATTTCTTACCCCGACTCAGAGCCTTCTTCTTGCGCATAACTCTTGTTCGGGCAATCAACCTGTGCTTCATCTCAGCATCTGTTTCGGGTTTTCGGCCGCTCTCTTCCTCAGGTTGCTTGCTGCTCGCATCCTTTCCAAACTTTCCTGCCCTTCCAGGCTTACCAGGCTTTCCAGCCCTGTCGCCCTTGTCGTCTCTGCGTCCGCGTTTCTTGTTATCCTTGGTATGCTGAGCCAATGTCTTCAACTGGGCTTCAGTCTTGCCACCCTTGTTGTGCTCTGGGTTCAGTTGTCGAGATCTCTCTTCGTTGGCACGTCGTCGCTGAACAACCTGGGCGTTCTCAATAGCAAACTCAACGACTAGCCTCTGCTTCTTGCCCACTTCGTTTTCGAGCTGAAGACCGTTGAGGTATCGAAGTCCCATCAACGCCCAATGGTGCGAGGTGTATTCGATGAAACCATAGCCACGACTCTTGCCACCATCCTTCTCCTGCATCTTCTGTCCCTGGCCACTCTCAAACACAATCTTGGCCTGGCGAATGATACCCTTGCCCTTGGCCTTGCGCTCATGCTCTTTCTCCTTAGCATCCTTTCCGTCTCGGGCGTTTTCCTCCTTTGAAAGTGGTTGTCTGCGTCCAGCCTTGACATCCTTAGCGAACTCGACAACAGCCTTTCGCGCAAGCTCCTTGAGATCCTTTGAATTCAAGTTGCGGGGAATGTTACGCAGAGCCAGTCGGGTCAAACTCAAGTGCAGACTGGGGTTGCCCTGTACCATCTTCTTGCGTTGAGCGGCACTGGCCTGTCGCATTCGAAGTTCCGGCTCCGTAAGGAGGTTGAAGAGAGGCGAGCTTTTGTCGATAGCACCCTCGTTCAGCAGGAAAAGCTTACGCTTATCCTTTTCGTTGCGCTTAGCGAGAGAGCTGTCGGCGAGATTGGCGGCTTCTTGTTTGTTGACTGCCTGAGCAACCGAAAGAAGTCGACCATCGAGGGTGTACTTTCCATCCGGATCGGCACTCTCATCTTGGAGAATCGAGTTCTTGGCGGTAGCGGCAGGTGCTTGAGGGCGCGGGGCGCCTTTGATACAGTTTTTGGCTTCGTCGGCGTCGATAAAGCAGACGAAACCAGTACCAGCAGGCTTCTCAGTGACCTTGTCCATAACCACTCGAGCATATCGGATCTTGCCGAAGTGACCAAAGAAACTCTTAAGCTGTTCGTCCGTAGTTGTGAATGGTAGGTTGCGAACAAAGACAGTAGACGAGTTGTCTGTCATCAACTTCTTGGGTTCTAGGGCCTGGATCTCCTTTTCGAGCTCGTCGTCGTCTTCCTCCTCATCATCCTCTTCATCCTCGTCTTCCTCATCCTCGAGATTCTCCATGTGGTTCTTGAAGAAGTTTTTCAGATCAGCGTCCAATTGGTCGTCTCGGTTGACCTCGGCACCACCCTCTACCTCGTCATCCTCGTCATCACTTCCTTCGGAGGATGTTGGGTCGTCGTCATCTTCCTCCACCTCTTGTTGTTTCTTGTTTCCCTTCTTCTGCTTCTTGTCTTCCTCCTCTGGCTGCTGCTTCTCCCAAGTGTCCTTATCGACAGCCCAATCAACGGCCAGAGTTCTGCCGTCAATCTCCTTGCCGTTGATAGCCTCCAATGCACGTTCTGCGTTCGGCCTTCCCCTGAGAGTGACGAATCCGAAACCCTTGAGCTTGCCCTTTGTTTGAGGCAGATCGGCAAACTTGACCTTTCCGAAGCTTCGGAAGAGGTGCTCCAGCTGTTCCGATTTCTTGATGCTCCAAGGCAGATTTCGCACAATCAGCTTGTTGGGTCTTTGAATCTCCTCCTTGCGAACCTTGTGAGCAGGCAGCTCGCCAGTAGTGTTGTTTCTTTGTCTTGGCTCGGCAACATCGATGCGGATGCGACGACCATTCCAATCTTGTTTGTCCAAAGCCTTCTTGGCCTCCACGGCGTCTTCGGCGTCGGCCAAAGTCACGAAACCATAGCCTCTCGATTCCTTGGTCTTTTGGTCAACGACGACAGTGGCGTGCTTGACTGGATAATGTTGAGAGAAGAAATCGGTAAGGCTTTCGCTCGTGGCACCGGGAGGAAGCGAGCGAACAAAGAGCGATCGACGCTCCTCAACTCGGGCTCTCTTTGTGGACTTTACGGCGCCATTGTCACGGTCTTCGAAGGAAGCAGGGTCGATATCCTCAGTAGCGTGAGGACGCTTTCGATCGTTACTTGTTGCGCCCATTTTGTCGTGCAAATGTGCGAAAATTGAAATCTTTAGTGGTAGATGGCTGCTGTACTTTTGCGACCGGAGGAAAAAAAAATTAGATAAGGAAAGAACGCTTATCGATTAGCTCTTACCAGGGTACCTAACATCTAAAGAAGAGCGCATCTCCATATGCGTTAACTTTCTAGTATTCTCATCAATCAGAGACTTTAATCAGTCTACCAAAAATCCAGTTCCCTACTATAGGCTGCCCTTCCATATATACTATAACTTTGAATATTTTAGAACATTCAGATCAAGTTATATATTGTACCTCCAGACCAAGTCTTTCATCTCTCATATTGACCAGTGGGTCCTTTTTTCTTCCACCAAGCGCCACATCAGCCCCTCAGTCCCTCATGTAAACTAAGCCGTAAAGGGAATATTTTGTAAACAAACAATGCGAACCTCGTTGGGTCTTTATCAACACTACTTCACTTCCCTGACGAGTCCATGGATTAAAACAACACAACAAAATGCCAGCACGAACTACCGCCCGTTCATCGAGAACTTCGGCCGCGAGGTCCTCAGCAGCTTCCCGCGCCTCGTCAGTGCCTGAAGTAGTAGACACCCCTGACAATGCGTTACGAACCAAAGTCTGTGCCATCTTCCGTGATGCACAGAGAACTACAGCAACACACCGAAAGCTCGTTGTGAATCTACGAAAGATTCAAGAGTCGTGCGCTTACGAACCAACAAACCCCGATAAATCCCAAGTCGATGAATTTGACGAAGATGCATTTAACCGCGAATTTATACGCTGCGTCGGCAAGATAATGCCAATCAAGAAGTCAGAGAGCGTTGGAGAAAAGTCAATTCGCTTTACCGGCTTATTCTTGCAATACGCGAGTGCCAAAGATAACGAGCTACTGGGAGAGGTTGATCAAGATGCGAGCGTCATGCCGGAGACTCCCAGCACCCGTTTGATCGCGCAACTTCTTGAGGCCACTCTCCCTCTCCTGACCGCCAAAGACAAAGTGGTGCGCTTCAGGTCAACCCAGCTCATCTCGCACATCATCAACTCGCTCGATGCGATAGATGACGATCTGTTCCAGAAACTTCGTCATGGACTACTTAAGAGGATCCGCGACAAGGAGGCCATGGTCCGCTCTCAAGCGGTGCTGGGTCTTGGCCGCCTTGCAGGAAACCAGACCGAGGGCTGCACCAACTCGGATGATAGCGACGACGACGATACTGGACTACTTGAAAAGCTTCTAGAAGTTCTCCAACACGACCCGAATGCTGATGTGCGAAGATCGCTTCTTGTCAACCTCCCCATTCTGCCAGAAACGTTGTCAGTCCTGCTCGAACGTGCACGAGATCAGGATGCAGCGACCCGAAGGGCCGTTTATTCACGACTACTCCCTGCTCTGGGCGATTTCCGTCACTTGTCCGTTAAGATGCGAGAGAAGCTTCTACGATGGGGTATTCGCGACAGAGATGAGAATGTTCGAAAAGCCGCAAGCCGTCTGTTCCGCGAGCGGTGGATTGAGGACTGCGCAGGTGCACCACCCCAAGAAGATGGCACAGCTGCGGAGCCAGCACCTCCCAATTTCGATGGCCTTTGCGAGTTATTGGAGCGAATTGACGTGGTCAATACTGGAGTCGAAAATGGTGTGGCTTTGGAGGCGATGAAAGGTTTCTGGGAGGGACGCCCGGATTACCGCGAAACCGTTGAATTCGACGACAACTTTTGGGAAACTCTGTCTGCCGAGTCTGTTTTCATGGCTAGGAGCTTCAACGAGTTTTGTCGTGTCGAGGGCGATGGCAAGTACCTCAATCTACTGGAGGAAAAGCTGCCCGAGGTTACCAAGCTCGCGTTCTTTTTGGAGAGGTATCTTCATGTCCTAGTTGCTGCTGTTAAGAGAGTAGCAGAAGCAGATGAGGATGATGAGGAGGAAGACACAGTGGAACAAGAGTTCATCGTTGAGCAAATGCTCCAGATCGCACTGACTCTCGATTACTCTGATGAAGTTGGACGACGCAAGATGTTTACCTTGCTCCGACAGGCCATTTCAATTCCCGATTTGCCAGACGAAGTCACAAAGCTCGCTGTTGAGGCGCTTCAAGGAATTTGCTCTCCAGATGCCGCTGGCGAGAGAGAGTTCATTAGCATTGTTCTCGAATCTGTAGCTGACGTTCACGACACCATTGTGGATGACCCTCCGCCAGATGATGCCGAGGACAGCTTCCATTCGGCTCGATCAGAAGTCAGTGGCCCAAGCACGCCAACTAAGAGCAAGCGAGGCGGTAGCCCTGAAATCAGCGAGGAAGAAGCGCAAGAAAAGGCTGTGAGAGAGATTGTCGTCAACATGAAATGTCTGCATATTGTGCAGTGCATGCTTACCCATGTGTCGAGCAACCTTCAAGACAACACTGACTTGGTCGCAATGCTCAACAATCTCGTCGTGCCAGCAGTCCGCAGTCACGAGGCACCCGTACGTGAGCGAGGTCTGGTGTGTCTTGGTCTTTGTGCTCTTCTGGATCGCTCGCTTGCCGACGAGAATCTGGGTTTGTTTATGCACTTTTTCAGCAAGGGCCACACAGCGCTTCAGATCACAGCTCTGCATATCCTGACAGATATTCTCAACGTTCATGGTGCTCAGCTCCTGTCTTCTACACCCGGACTACTCAAGGTCTACGTCAAGGCAGTCAAGGGCGGTAATAAAGCACCCGAAGTCCAAGCGGCCGCCACTGTTGCTGCTTCGAAGCTTTTGCTTGGACGCATTGTGAGTGAAGAAGAAGCATGCCAAGACTTACTCAAGTCACTCGTGGTCGCCTACTTTGACCCTTCGTCTTCGCACAACCAGACAGTTCGCCAAGCGCTGAACTACTTCTTGCCTGTCTTCTGTTTCTCTCGGGCGGAGAACCAGGACCTTATGCGATCCATTGCCCTTGACGCAATCCACGCCCTCTACAACGTCCGCGAAAGCTTGGAGGACGATGATGTGGATGTCGACGAGGACATGGTCAGCATGACTACGATAGGCGCTTGCTTAGTAGACTGGACCGATCCTCGAAAGTGCTACAGTCATACAAACCTACTGGAGGCCGACAAGAAGGGGGTGAATGGTGATGTCCATCTGGACTTTGCTATGGATATACTGGAGAAGCTGCAGGGCAACACCACAAGTAAGTTGCAAATTCTATCTAAAAGTTCGCATACTAATACATCATCAGGAGAGGAAAAGAAGCTCATCGCTTCACTTCTTGGAAAGCTTCACGTTTCACCTGGATCGACCGAGGAGAAGCTTCGTGAGGCTTACCAAGAGGTCAGCATTGCCGTTGAAGAAGGCCTGTTGACCGATGCTACCAGCCGCAACCAGCTTTACAAGATCCACGTCAGTCTAGGCAAGATCGTCAACACTCTTGATGAACAACAGCAGCCGACCTACCGACGTACTAGTAGAAGTACGTCGATCCTCACGGACCGACAGCAATCACCTGAAGAGGAGAGGTCCGTCGTAGATGAGCCAAGCATCAAGGAGGAAGACGAAGACAGCGATGGCACGGTGGTTCCCAAGGAAGATAGAGAATCACTCGTCGACAGTCTCTTGTCGGACGATGACGTGGAGATGACAGATGTCTAAGGAAACAAAGACCTGATGAAGTAACGACCTGGGATTTGACGAATTGATCATGAAATGAGGCGGATACCTGGCGGTTTAGAACGTGGTTAGAATTTCGGGTTGGGCGATGTGTCTGATTTACTATTGCTTGTAATTGTAGCCTCATTGGTAGCTTGCTGGAACCAATGAGCTTTTGTTTGGATCTATCAATTATTCATACATGAAGATACCCATCATTTATGTTTCATTTCCGCTAGTTGCGCGATCCCAGCCAGAAAAGTAGACCCCCAAAGCCGCTGTTGATCAGCAAATGTTGACCTAAGCTCCAGGCCATACAGTAAAGATACTTGGGTGAAAAGACAGTCCAAATAAAAAGATGCGTTCTCAGTGAAGTGCAAGCTGCCATGACCAACGCAACCGTCGCAGAGACGAATAGGGTCTGCAAGGTGATGTATTGCCAAAACGCATTACGTTGGCCCTCATAGTACTTGCGGAGCAGGAGGAGGTTGGCAGCAGAAGTCCAGAAGATAGGCCCGGCCCAGTTGCTGACAAGAGTGAGGAAGCCAACGGCAAAGAAGTTGAAGCCACTGATACCGTTGTAGGCACTTGAAAGGTCAACAGAAGAGATTGCGTTGGAGCCGCCAAAAGCGAAGAAAGTTGTGTACTGGAGGAGAATAGCGGTAATGGTGATCCCGGTTACAGAGAGGTCGGTGGCTTGGAGTGCGTGGAATAGGATGTCGGATAGGAGGAAGAGAGGGATGTTGGTAGCACGAGATTGAGTCATGCCGAAAAGAGTATAGAGATGGTGAAAGAGGTACGCTATCGTGTGATCAGTTACTGTCAAAAGAGCAAAGGTAGTGGGAAGTTTATCGTTACCTGATTGCATTTGCCCGTTGCGACCACCAGTGAAGGAGCGGTAGATGCCATATCCAAATAGGACACCAAGAAGGATGAAAGCGGTTCTAGCCCTCCAAAGCAGTGACTGACCCACGAGCAAATCGTTCAAGCTTCTGGCGAAGCCAACAACAAGCTCAGGCGCATCTTCGCTGGTAAAGTCAAGCTTGAAGCTGTAAGCAGACATGAGCAGAATTGAAGTGATACTCGTGCTGGCCAGAGAGGGAAGACTCTTGAGGCGAGCGAGCAGTCGGAATGACAAGATCACATATCCGAAAGTGACAATGGCCCATAGAACTTGCGGGTGAGTGACGATGAAGCTTTTGACGATGTCTGGGTTCCCTGCGAATTTCTGACCGGTTTGGTTCCAGCCTCTGGTAAGTCTCAACGCTACGAGGGCAACAAACACCCAAGCAACTTCTTGCAAATTGTTTCTCCTGTCGCTCAGTTAGTATCTTGGAAGATTCTCAACGTGGTTAACAAGTACATACCTTCGAATATGGAGCACGCCCTGGAGTACAAGCCAGATGCTTGAGCACCAATACCAAAAGTGTTGTTCCTCTTCAACATAACTACTGGCGTACATCATGGCACCATACGCTAGTGTCAGGAGGCTGAAGGGAAGGATTTGCCCATCGTGGTGAGCCCCGAGACTCACGACCACTATAGCACTTGCGACAGCAGCGATGGCAGCAATTGCCTGACCGATGTACAGCTTGGGCATATCATAATTGGAAG
Organism: Fusarium transvaalense; assembly: GCA_013623685.1. Classification (NCBI taxonomy): domain Eukaryota; kingdom Fungi; phylum Ascomycota; class Sordariomycetes; order Hypocreales; family Nectriaceae; genus Fusarium; species Fusarium transvaalense. The sequence continues at coordinate 9,157 of JABFFG010000422.1, forward strand.
CCATGCTACTCATCAGATCTTGTGCCCGTCGAAGCCATTGAGACATTTCGTCAAGCCATTTCTCATCCAGGCTGTTACCAGCTGCGAGGACGTGAGCGTCTTTGTTGATCTTTCGCCATTGGCAAGCCAACTCGTTGATTTCCGTTTGTTCCAAAGCACATGGATCAACGTTGCTTTTTGAGTCGAAAAGCTCACTACCGAACGCAGCGGTGACGATGTTGAGAATTTGCCGAGCATTTCGGACCAAGATCTGAATCTGATCACTGGTTTTATGCCAGAAGGGGAGAAAGTCTGGAATGAAAGCTCCTAGGTTGTTCTTGGATACAGGAAAGCCCAACAAAGCAGCAATAGTTGGTGCCAGATCGGATTGCTCAACCATAGAATAAAAGTCGAATTCATCTTTAGGTTGAGCTGGCGCGGGGAGTTTCGAGGAGATTGTCTTGAGTTTGGGGGACATGAATACCAGAGCGGGTGATGTTTCACCAGGCGAAGAGGCACCATGGTTCCCAGCATCATTCATACCGTGGTCACCACATAGGACGAGTAGTGTTGAGTCAAGGTGAGGCTTGGTCTCCATAGCTTTAAAGAGAGTCTGGACAATACTATCCATCTCCTGTTGTTTGGGGATCATGTTGGAACTTTGATCATGTTAGCTCACTCGTACCAAAGGTCAATCCACGGCGAACACACCTTTTAGGTCCAGCCTTGTGTCCAATATGATCTAGACCAAGGTAGTGGAGGACCATGAGCCCCCAGTCGTTATTCTCTAATTCGGGAGCAATGTTTCTAGTGACATTGTTGTCCACCTCAGTAAAGTCCTATGTCAGACGTCAGTGAGAACCCTTGCAAGTGATGTATGAGCAGCATACCGCTACAAAGAAACTGGAAGTTCCATCTTCGCGATCAAAGGTATTTGGAAACAACTTCAGCCAAGTATCATCTCCGTACATGAGGAGCTTGCCCATTTCCTTAGCCTTGATCTGGGCTAGCCAAGTGTCTTGAGACGCCAAAGTCGACGAAGTATCTGCTTCATCAAAGTTCAATATGAGATCAACAAAGGAGGGAATAGATCCAGTTGTCATGGACTTGATTCTCGGCATAGTGACAGTTGGTGAGCGAGCATTGGCTGTAAAAGGCATTGCGCTGCCATCTCGGATAAGGCTGGGATTCAGTGAGCTGAATGATCAATGAGAGGAAAAGTTGACTATATTTAGATACCTCTGCACATAACTAAATCCCGAGGCGTCCGAGTATACAAAGTCGCTATCACCAAGAGTCAATTGAGTGGTTGAAAATGAAGCAATTGGGGATTGTCAAGATTCTACCTTCTCAGAGCATCAACAACCATAAATATTAAACGATCGAATGGCGCATCAGGAGGCGATCCAAAGTCAAGAGACTCAAACTCAGCCAGGCCTGGTAGGAATGGTTTATAAGGGAAGAAGCCCAATGCGAATACAACAATTGAGGCCGGGATTAGTAAGTTGGCTGCGACAAGCAGGAGTGTGCGCAGTAGCGAGCTATTATGAGAGGGTCCCATTATAGGAGACAATTATAGAATAAAGGAGTGACTAAGACGGACACAGAAGTGAAAAGAGTTATGGAGAATAAAAAATTGTCAAGAATGCGCCATCTGGGACAATTGAAATGTGTCAGCCGCAGAAGGGATGAATGAACGAACGTGTCGAGATGAGATGAGGGCGCGGTAAGTTTAGTACTTAGTATCCATGTTAAAGTGCTTAGTACCTAGGATAGCCTTGCCAAGACAAACTACAAAGGTGGTATTCTATGATTGGTTGGAGACATAATGATGAGCCACACAAGGCTGAGAGTTAGAGGCGATGGATAGAATAAAAATTTCGGGTATTACAGATTCAATTGAGATTGACCTAAGATTTTGCTGCTAAACGCCGATACTGTGAAAAAAGAAACAGAACCTGGTAAACGAAATGATCCATTTTAAGCGCTCTTCTTCTTGCCCTTTGCCTTTGATCGACTGCCATAAGACTTGAAGGTAATCTTGGAAGATTTCTGCTTGCGCTTATCGGGTCGCTTCTTCTCAATTCGTCCACTTGAAGGCTTCTTCACAGAGTCCACATCCATTGCTGGATATTGATGTTAGTGACTAGATCCAATGAAGAAAAAATATTCTAGTTAAAACTCACTGGTCTCATCTTCTTGAGCATCCTCGTTGGATTCGTGGGCCTCCTCTTCTTGAGCTGATGAAATATTAGCAAAAGTTCTGTCTAGGTTCTCCAAGCTCACTCACTGTTCATGTTCACATCTGAAGACTCGGGCTTGGGCTGCTTGGCCAGCTCAAGGAGTTTGGCAGAGAGACGCTCATTTCGGGCAGCCTCAGCAGGTCCAAAAACATTCTGGACAAGGCGCCTGTTGTTGGCCTTTCTGGTGCTTGCTCGCGAGCTCTTGGCCATTTTGTCGATATGGTTAAAGATGGTTTAGGGAAAAAAGTTGTTATCAGTATTTGCTGCTAAGAAAAAAAGTTGGGACGGACGGTCTAGCTTTGGACCAGAGGGGCAGACTGAAGAAGGCCTGTGGCGGCCTGTGGCTGAATACGGTTCCCGAAACATAGGAGCTACTAGAAAACCCCTGCAGCTGCCAACTACCACCGCCTTCTCTTCCAGGACAACTGCACAACCAGGCAAACATGACATAGCGTGAGAAGGCGACGGCGACGATAAATTTAAAGCACGCGTGGCGGAAGATTAAATCGAGTATTTTCTCGGTCTTTGGTACTGCGGTATAACTGCGGTATATTTATTATACTCTTGCGTATACGTTATTCCTCATCTGCGGTGCAGATTGAATCTCTTGCCTCCTGTTCTTCACTTAACCAACACTCGCTCGCTCACGGTACCTCTTTCCGATATAGGCTGGACCAGCCTGCGCATCTGCCTTGGATGCGGTTGCCAATCGCGACCACCAGAACCTATTACCTTCCAAGCTCCGAATCGGCAGGAGCACCTTCCTTCACACACACGCACACATATCCTCGATACCGATAACGACCGATAAACCAACCGCACGTGGTACTCCGTATCCTCGATATGGCTTCCTCAGGATTAGGCTCGGTCTCTCACTCGACCGTACATTCATCCTCCTTAACGGGTGGTGGAAACTTGCGACAAGAAGCTAGCGCGCTCGCACGACAAGTGAATCGTCTGTTGAATCGACAGCTTTCATCTGTATGCCAGGTCAACGGCGTTAAGAGCACTGGAATCAAGGCGGAGCTACAGGGTCGCATACATAATCGTAAGTTTAGGGTCAATTCACATACAATTTCGGTTTTCTCAGGTGCTTCACCGAGCAAGCGATATGCCTACACGTTCGCGCACTTCTGCTCTGAATCATAACATCAACTACTCAAAACCGCAACTAATCATGCCTCGTTTGCCACGCTCTTTAGTCATCCAAGAGGCAGTCAACGCCAACGACCCTGTTCGCCTTCAGCAAATTCGCGCGAGCGTACACAATACTATTTCGAATTCGCATACCAGCTCTTCGCCTTCTCGAACGACTCTCCCGCACACGCATAGTCATGCTCCCTCTGCGCCATACGGCTTACCCACCATGTCATTTCCCAACACCCACAGCAATTTGTCCAACGGGCAGCGCTTTGGCGGGTCGCAAGCAGTGACACTCGCTTTCAAGTCGAGCCCGTTTTACCAGATCGAGGCGCATGTTGGTGACGTGAAGGTTTGCGATGGTAAGTCATACGAATTCATGTCTAATATTGTTTCGCATACTAACCTCGTCAAGTCATGTCGCAGCACCGTAACACGGTAACCTATCCCATCAAACTCGAAGACCACCCCTACCTACAGAAGTGTGTTGATGATCCTTCGTACCGAGTGATGGTCTTTTGCGCCGGAGAATGCTTAGGGACGCAAGACGTTGCGTTCCCCCACCAGTCGGAGCTCAAGGTCAATGGTGGTGAGGTCAAGGCCAATTTGCGCGGCTTGAAGAACAAGCCTGGCTCTACTAGACCGGTTGACATCACTAAAGCGCTCAGGCTTCGTCCAAAATACACAAACAACGTTGAATTTACTTATGCGTTGACATCCAAGGCAGGTCCCAGTCAAGTCAGGATTTCCCGTCAATCTTGGCACACTTCTCCTACATTTCAAGTCTAACAGTGTGCAGAAATTCTACCTCGTGGTCAATATCTGCAAGATCACTTCCGTTGAAGAGCTTGCAAGTCGCATAGCTAACGGCAAGAGAATATCGATTGAGTCTGTGAAGCAAGAACGTGAGTACCAGCAATTCAATGATTGGGAACAACTCTAACGGACGAGCCATAGTCAATGCCAAAGCGCAGGACCCCGATGTGGTGGCAACTTCACAAGTTCTATCTCTCAAATGTCCGTTGTCATACATGCGTTTAGTGCTTCCATGCCGTGGCTTGAGTTGCACACATCTACAATGTTTTGATGCTACGTCATACCTTCAGTTGCAAGAACAGGGTCCGCAATGGCAGTGCCCCATCTGCTACAAACCTGCAACTTTTGATCAGCTGGCTGTCGATGGGTAAGTCGTTTGTTCTCAGCTGGTACGCGATATTTTATTAACCGCAGAAACAGGTATGTGAAGGACATCCTTGCAAAGACATCAAAAAGTCAAGAAACTGTGACCATCGAGCCCAATGGTGACTGGCACACCAAGAGCTCTGAAGACAGTAGCCAGGGGCAGACCAATGGCAACTCTTCGTATCAAAACACGTACAACGATGACGATGACGACGACCTGGTGATATCAGAAGTCAACCCTATTGGTCATCGTCGCATGGAGACACCCAAGAACGCTACGCCGAGTGTTAATACACCTGTGACTGTAGGTCGCGATAGTTCATCTGCTGGTCCTAGAGGGATAGCATCTACAAGCGCCAAACGCCCAGTAGCCGCTATTATTGACCTGACCCTCTCTGATGATGACGATGACGACGAGCCAGCTCCGCCCCCCAAGAGGCAGAACACTTCAACGAACGGGTACTCAGGACCGCACGGTCTACCTGGTTCCTCTCCAATCTCGCCTGGCGGTGATGGGTTTCTGTAGGATGATGCCCGCCCTAAAGGAAAGAAGAGAAGCAAGGGGAGGAGGCGCAAGACTTCTTAGAGGATATCTTACAGCAGTTAATCGTCTCTGGTGGACAGTCTATCTAACTGCTTGGCAATGGAATGCGGTGTTGGTTGGTGATTTTTACTTCAGCATGTTCTGATCGGCGTTGGAGGAGACGGAAAAAGATTCCCCTGTCACCAAAGGACGAGGTGACTCATATAATACCGGCATTGCTATTACATTTATTTTCGCGAGGTGTAAGGGAGTAATCATGCGATAGGGGGTTCAATCATTAGGGACTGAATTCATCTTCCGTTATTAATGAGGTATCCAGAAACTGCCATACAAACTAATCTGGTCTACCTGCATGACGGTTATCCGAAAAGGAAAAAGACCTATCCGGTATAATATACACATGATTGTCTGTCTATTACTAACAAGTTTCTCGTGTCATTGGTACACAGATGTTTAAAACGCATAAATCATTTTTCTGTCATGTTGAATAGGCTTTGCGAAATATCATCGCAAGCATGCCTTCTATCTCGTCCTTAAAACGTCATTTCTAGCCCCGATTTTAACCTATATTCTTATCCCATCATAAAACCCAATTGACTCCATAAATCACACATTTTCTTGTCCCATTCACGCTCCGATATCCTTTCGCTTACTACCTAGACACCGCAGTCTAGGCCTTCCATGAATCAACGTTGGTAATAACGCAAGCCTCGCCTTGGTCACGACGGGTGAGACGACCGATACGGTACACCTTCTCACCGCCATCAGTGAGGGTCTTGGTAACGGCGTCGGCCTTTGCGGGATCGACGGCGATGACCATGCCAACACCAGAGTTGAAGGTGCGGCACATCTCAAGAGGCTCGACGTTGCCTGCCGTGCGCATCCACTTGAAGACAGCGGGGATCTCCCATGAGCCGAACTCGATCTCGGCGGCGAGAGAATCGGGAATCATGCGAGGGACGTTCTCGACGAGACCGCCGCCAGTGATGTGAGCAAGACCCTTGATTTCAGAAAGGATGGGGAGAAGAGCCTTGACGTAGATACGAGTGGGGGTAAGAAGAGACTCGCCAACAGTGGTGGACTTGTCCCAGGGAGCGGTATCAGTGTAGCTGAGACCGGCGTGAGAGACGATGCGGCGAGCGAGCGAGAAACCGTTGGAGTGAACACCAGCGGAACCGAGACCCAGGAGAACATCATCCTGAGCCATGTCGTTCTTTCGGGGAAGCTTGGCCTCAGCAGTGACAGTGCCAACAGCGCAGCCAGCAGCATCGTAATCATCCTTCTGGTACATGCCAGGCATCTCAGCAGTCTCGCCACCAACGAGAGCACAGCCAGCTTGACGGCATCCATCAGCAACACCCTGGACAAAATCAGCAGCGGTGGAGAGATCCAGCTTGCTGCAGCCGTAGTAGTCGAGGAACATGACGGGGGTGGCACCCTGAACAACAAGGTCGTTGACGTTCATGGCAACCAGATCAATACCAACAGTGTCGTGCTTCTTCATGGCCTGAGCAATCATGAGCTTGGTACCGACACCATCAATGGCACCAACAATGATGGGGGCCTGGGGGTAGCCGGCCTGAGACAGGTCAACCTCACCACCGAAACCACCAATCTCGGCGTCAGCGCCAGGTCGCTTGGTGCTAGCGACGGCCTTCTTGATCTTCTCGACGAAATCGTTACCAGCCTGAATGTCAACACCAGCCTGGGCGTAGGTCATAGAAGCCTGCTCAGCAGAACGGAACGCACGGTGAGCAATATCCTTTCGGTAGAAAGCACCCTCGAACTCGATAGCCTTGTTGTCGAGAGCAGCGTAGGCAGCGTCAACGGCAGCTCGGAGAGATTCGCCAACGGCGTTGATGGCAATGACACGGCCGCCAGAGGTCTTGAGGCCAGTGCTGTCAAGTGTGGTACCGGCGTGGAAGATGTTGCAACCAGGAGGAGGAGTCTGAACAGTCATAGCCTTGCCCTTGGGGTAAGAACCGGGGTAACCACCGGAAGCAAGAACAACAGTAGCACTGAACTTGTTCTCGATGGTCAGCTTGCAGTTGTCAAGGTATCCATTGGCGCAGGCAAGCATGATCTCAGCCAAATCGGTGTCGGCAGAGAGAAGGGGAAGGACAGTCTGTGTCTCGGGGTCGCCGAATCGAACGTTGTACTCGAGGACCTTGGGGCCCTTGCTGGTGATCATAAGACCAGTGAAGAGAACACCGCGGAAAGGCTGCTGCTCTCGTCGCATACCAGAGATAGTGGGCTCGAGAATCTCGCGGTCGATGAGCTCGGTGAGCTCCTTGGTAGCAATGTTTGTGGGCGCATAGCAGCCCATACCACCAGTGTTAGGACCCTGGTCTCCATCAAAGATGCGCTTGTGGTCCTGGGCGAGGGGCAGGGATCGGATAGCGTAGCCATCGCAGAAGGTGAGAACGCTGAGCTCGTCACCAATCAGAAGCTCCTCGATAACGACCTCGTCACCAGCATCACCAAACTCCTTGTCAACCATAATCTGCTTCAAGGCAGCCTTGGCCTCCTCCTTGGTCTGGGGAAGAATAACACCCTTTCCAGCAGCGAGACCGGTGGCCTTGATGACAACGTCATGGTCGACGCTATCGACATAGGCACAGGCCTTGGTGTAGTCGGAGAAGTTCTCGTAAGCGGCAGTAGGAACGTTGTACTTCTTCATGAAATCCTTGGAGTAGGTCTTGCTGCCCTCAAGGCGCGCAGCCTCCTTGGAGGGGCCGAAGCAGGGAATGCCTGCGTTTCGGAACCATCCCTCAACGCCGTCAACGAGAGGAGCCTCGGGACCGGGGACGACCAGGTTGACGCCATTTTCTTGGGAGAACTTGACGAGTCCAGCGAAATCGTCGGCCTTGACTGAAGTGACGTTGGAGGTCTTGGGGCATCCAGCAGTACCTCCGTTACCGGGGACAGCAAAGATCTGCTCGACTCGGGATGACTGGCTAAGCTTCCATGCCAGGGCGTGCTCACGGCCACCGTTGCCGATGAGCAAGATTCGAAGGTCGGCCATATTTGATCGTGAAAATAATGTGAGAGAAAAAAAGAAACAGTACGAATGCGATTCCGAGAATCGGCGGGGGGGTATCGGGTCCCAGTAAAACTCTCTACTGAGTCTTTTTGAGGTACTGCTTTTTTGTCAAAGACTGTCAGAATTTTATAACTAAAATGGATGCGCCTGGTTTGTCACTTACTTCAATTGGTTCACCCGTGAGAGGAACCAGCTCTAACAAGAGGCAGAATGTTGGTGGTGAACTAACTAAAGTTTACCTACAACCAAACTTTTTTTCGACTTTTCCTTTTACTTTTCCCTGCCCCGCGCTCGCCCGCTCCTAACAAAGCCCCGCGTTTGGAGGGGCTACCTACCTACTGTAAGAGGATCCATCCAGCCTTATCGGTGCCGTCTTATCAGAACGTGCTTTTTGATGACTCAGCCCTCCTATAGCTCAATCCGGGGAGCAGTGCGCATTCAGTGAGTAGCATCACGTACGTATCCCTTGAAGCTCGACAACCACCGACACCACTCATTAGCATACGCGACGATTTGCGCATTCATCCACTAGGGACCGAATGCAATCCTCTTTCTACGCCGTTCGTTAAAAATCAGATTCATACCCCGACCGAACCGCCCATCATGTCCTTTGAACCTGTCATGCCTCCTTTCAACTCGAGCGATCCATCCGCCAACTTCCTCAGCTCCTCCTGTCTAGACTTTCTCCTCATTGAGCTTGTGCCGCTGGCGTACCGCGTCACTCACGACCGAGATTCCATCGCCTCGGAACAAAATAGCACATCTACAGATGTGGCCTCGACCAGCCATGCAGTCAGCTCCAACGCTGGAATAGTGGCCGGCGCCGCAACGAGAAAGGATGAAGAGGAGGATCTCGATGCGGTACATTATCGCCTGGAGATGCTAGGTTACAGAGTTGGCCAGGGTCTAGTAGAGAGGTGTGTGCCGATACTCGAGATCTCTGCGCCGTCATGACTTACACTACAGTAGGTTTTCGAGAGACCGACCACGATTCAACGATACACTCGACGTCATCAAGTTCCTCTGCAAAGATTTATGGACACTTGTCTTTGGCAAGAACATCGACAACCTCAAGACAAATCACAGGGTAAGGGTTGCGACATAGGTGTTATACGGAGCATCACGCTAACCTAGGACCAGGGAGTATACGTGTTAACAGACAACGTCTTCCGACCATTTTCACGCATGAGTACGGAAGCTGGTGGTCAAGCAATTGTCCGCGCACAACCGGTATGCTATAGAATACCCCATCTTGCTCACATATATATCCTATTGTACTGACTATATGCGTTACAGTTCTTGTGGTTTCCGTGCGGTATCGTAAGGGGCGCTTTAGCTGCTCTTGGAATCAACACAAGTGTACAGGCCGAGATCAACGAGTTGCCGGGAGCCGTGTTTCAAATTAAAACCATACCAAATAAGCCCTGAGCGAGCTATCTGCTTAGCTATAATATCATGATACCCTTTTTTCAATTTCGGGCACAAACACGCCAACTTCCGACTATCGAGCGTCATGAATACATAAGAGCTGAATATCGCCATGGCTTAGATCAACCCTTGACCGAAACTCCAATCATACCTGCAGCAGTCCCTTAGATTCAATACCGGGACTATAAAGACACCGACCGTAAATAATCGCCCGAAACATTTCACAGCCTGCGCAAAGTCACACTATCAGCAATCGTGTTCATGACTCATATTACTATGTCTATTGCCATAGCTATGGGCATCCTGGAGCGTCCTTGCCTCCTTTGGAAAGCCTCTTACTGGGTATTAAAAAGATATCAAATAGGGGATATTCACTTTTGGGGAGGGTTGTGGACAAAGCTGACACCCTTGCTGATGTTGCCCTTGAGACCCTCAGTGGCCTTGGCCAGCAGAGCCTTCTCCTTTTCGGTAAGACCCTCGAGGGGGTTGGTAGCCTTCTCGGCACCGTTGGGCTATGTAATGTCAGCAAAGTTTACGCATCTAGAAATGAAGAATAGACAACTTACGCCAAGCTCAATGGGGACGGAGAAGAAGTCGCAGCCAGTCTCCTTAGCGATGGCCTCACCTCCGGGAACACCGGGAAGGTAGACGTAGCTGGGCTCAACAAGGCCCTTCTCGCCCTTGACGGCGCGGAGAACCTTCTCGGCGAATCTGCACCATGTTAATTACTGTGTGAGATCTAAGACATAGAGGAAACTTACCGGAAACCAGCATAGGCCATGGACAGGGTGGCGGAACCAGCACCATCCTTAGCCTTGACAACCTCGTCACCGCCGAACTGGACACGGTTCACGAGAGCATCGTACTTGTCGTCGGGGATCTGAACTGAAGGCGAGGCCTTGCTGAAGAGGGGGACGATGGTCTCGCCAGAGTGACCACCAATGACGGGGATTGTTGTCTTCTGGGGGTCGGCGTTGCCAGTGATCTCAGCAACAAAAGTCTCGGCACGGACAATGTCGAGAGTGGTGACACCAAAGAGACGCTGGGGGTTGAAGACGTTCTTGGCCTTGAGAACCTCAGCAGAAATGGGAACAGTCGAGTTGACTGGGTTGGAGATGACGAGGATGAAAGCCTTGGGGGCGACCTCGGCAGCGACCTCGATGAGACCCTTGACAATGCCAGCATTGATATTGAAGAGATCATCGCGGGTCATTCCAGGCTTTCCTGTGCGGGGGGGAGTGGTCAGTCGAGTCCAAAACTGGGGGAGGGGTTCCGGGGTCGGACGCGCGGGGTCCAACGCCGGATATCCGGGGTAAGAGCTTCACGTACGGGGAATGCCAGCGGGGATGACAATAATGTCAGCGTCCTTGAAGGCAGCCTTATCGCCATCGTTGGCGGGAAGGTAGCAAGTAGTCTTCTATA
>JABFFG010000423.1:0-31678 GCA_013623685.1 Fusarium transvaalense
ACTATCAAGAGTCAGCTTTCATGTTGTATAATCTTCGGGTTACGACTTACTCTTTTCTGCTCCAACATCTATTCACCGCGGCTAGGGCAAACGCCACGGTGATTAAGGGTCAGGTAATCCTGACCCACACCCACGCAGATGTCTTTCTGCGAAACTGACGAGCGTTAGCTATGGTCATACCAGAATCACCCATCACTTACTCTTTGAAGACCTATTTAAAGGCCACGGAGGCCATCGTCAAGTAAAGAACTCGCCCCCGCCCCGCCGCATCTCTGCGAAACTGATTAATGTTAGCTATGGAGAAGTTCAACGTTTTGTCATCACATACTCTTTTCTGGCGGGGAGTAGTTTGGGTACCCAGGGGCGGGTCACACCTTCTTATGATGGTGAAAGTCGAGGTTGAGTAATAGCAACCCGCCCCAGCCCAGCTTGTCTTCTGCGAAACTAGTCAAGGTTGGCCATCCATCATCCATCTCGTCTTGCAATGACAACATACTCTCTTCTGACAGAAGACCTAGCTCAGGGCCCCAGGAGGCGGGTTCGTCTTCTTCTTCGTAATGAAGCCAAGTTCAAGTGGTCACCAACCCACTTGTCCCCCTTTCCTTCCACTGTATATCAGATCAAAGTCAGCCACGATCCCGTTTCATCTCGTCGACGACTTACATCTTCCTGGTCAAAGACCAGGCGCCATTTTGTGCCACGAAAGGCACTCCCACCGACTTGATAGGTCGATCAGCAGACTGCTATAACTCAAAACGGTCAGCTATCATACTGTTACATCTCCGGGTTGCAACTTACTCTCCTCTGGTCCAAGACCAGACCTTATCCATCATCCACCACCAGTTAGACTGGGTGATCAGTGTAGTCTGTACAAGTTGCCAAGGTCAGCCATTGTCCTCTTTTGTATCATGATATCAGCTTACCTTTTCAAAACTGGTTCCCAACGCAATACTCGCTGAAATATGCGAGTGGGTCGTGAGGCAGGATTCGTCTACCCATATATACGACCAGCGAGTGAAGGGCATTGCGCATAGTTGCCAATGCCTGTTGAGTAAATGGTCCAAGATCAATCGCCGCAACACCAAAAAAGGGGCCAACACGCCAGTTCGGCCAGAGACGCATCATTCATCGTTTCCTGTTGTATCTGATGACTGACCCTGCTCTCCAGGGATAGTAGTAGTAGAGGTCCTGGAGCTCCTCAACATTTCGTTACAGTACTTGTCAATCATTGTGTCAATGAAGCAGTGATACCACTCCGGATAGCGGTTAGGGTATTCTGCTTGGATCTTGTTGGCAACGACATCCTTCACCTGCTGTTCTGTCATCAGGTTGCTGATATCCCATAGATGGTCATGAGACTGAGACGTCAAGCTTTGGATGCATGCGAACTGGCCAGCTGTGTTGAGATGGAGCATGAGTTCCAAGACCTTACAAACGTCACCATGGTCGCTATTTGCGTTTACCTCGGCAGGCTCAAGGTCTCCAGTGTAGAGGAATGCGATCACGAGGCTTTTGACTTCATCAGGAACAGCAGGGAAAGAAAGCTTCCAGCGAAGCAAGGCTCTCTCAGTAACTTCGGGGAAGAGCCTCGCAAGAATCCAAAGATGAACTGACTCTTCCCGTTGATGATCGTCGTTACCAAAATAGACGGGGATCATGTTGCTGATAACGGGTGAAGTCAGTATTAAGACGAAGAGGGGACAGACTACCTGGATGAGGGATACTCACGGCTCTGGGCCACGAGGGTCCACTCCATGATCCTCGACGAGGCCCTCTGCGTCTTCACTGAATCGAACGTTACATCTTTGCGGTGGATGGTTCCGTCTAGGATCAAATCGAAAGTCTCGAGTTCCCTCTGGGGGATTCTCCTCTCGATCAAGACGCATGACGGTGTGTTTTTTTGGTAAGGGGAGATGTCTGTGATGGAAGGGATACGATAGAAAGGGGTGAATAATGTGAGCAAGGGAAAGATGCAATGTGAGCAATGAGCAAAGGGAAAGGATCAGTATTTTTGATTTGGTCAAGTTTTGAAGATTGTTTTGGGACGGAATTTTGTGCTGGTGTATTTTGAGAGAGGGAAGATTCGAAAAGAAAGTGGGAGAAATATTTAGGAGCATCTGGCAGTGCCGTTCGATCAGGTAGCCGATTCTAGGGCTGCGTAGGCCAAACGCCAGTCCCCAAGCCCTTATTCAGCTATTCGGTAGTCTAGAATATCATTGCATTGCATTGCATTGCATACATAGTGCATTACCCTCTGATTCTATGCATATCTCATCTTGTTACTATCCTGCTATGATTCCATATCGACACAAGATCATATGGCCAAGTTGCAACTGACCAAGTATTCTGCCCCTGATCTTCTGGGCTGCCCATTGTTTTGCAGCTATTCTTCCTTTTATCTTTACATTGTCATACGTTTATTTTGCAATGCATCCAGACTTCCCTTTTGTGATAAGGAGGGCCATATTGACGGCAGTGGTGCATTAGTAGGCCTCGAATATCAAGGCCCCAGTGCTAATGTATCTCCCCTAATTTCGACCCGTCCCCTGCTCTATACTAGTAAGTATAACTGTATTTCTTCTCAATTGCTCCATAATACTATCCCAATACTCTCGGATGGCGTTGATACCAAAGTCTCCCAAACAAAGCATTTCTCCTATTCTGTCTCACTTTGGATCTGAAGGTACTGATGTACCGAAGTAAATGATATAGACAGCTCAAACACTGATCTCGGTTTTGCAATTACCCTCTTTTACATAGGCCAAATACATACATCTGCAAGCGTCCCTGTATAGTCCCCATCCTAACTACATGCTAACTGATCCCAGGTGCCCATGCAACATCCGTCCTTCACCTGAAGCCTACGAGTAGAACCATGGTTTCAACATTCCCTCCCTGGTGTCGTCCTCGCTCTACAACTCTACGTCCCTGGGTGCCTTCCCTCTTACCGTCATCTCTCCGAGTGTCAGGCATATTCCCCTACCTCCTGAGCCCTTCTGCGAAGCTTCTCAGGACATGCCGCAAGGCAGTCATGAGATGTCCATGCAGAAACGACAGCGCACAAACGAAGGCCACTGGATCTTACTACTCAATCGACGAGAGGGACTCAAAGAAGTGACCAGAGGCTGTGTCTCGCCTTAGTGCTTGATAACACTAAGGGTGAGTTTCATCGGTGAGGGTTTCACTCTCTCAACTGGGACGGATATAGGCCGTGTGGAGCGATACACCCGGTATACAGGATTCCTCAGTCTTGTTACAGCCCACATGTCGCAGCGTCAGGAACTTGGTTGTGCCGCTTCTCTCTGGGAGGTTAAGGGCAAACTCCGCAGGAACACATCATCATATGATTCCTTTAGGAGAGTCTGCGGTATAGTCCATGTTTTATACGGCCGCATGGTCGGAATTCCATTGTGCTGATACTTGAGAGAATAGGATTGTCAAATTTCGTATCAGTCAGAGTCGTGATGATATTCATCTCTCCTATTTCTGAATTGCTTACAGCCTCTCGGTGACTCTCATCCCACGACAGCAATTTTGCATTCTCTCCCCGAGACACTTAGCCTCGACCACCCATCCATCATTCACAGGGCTTCTAGTCCCTTCGACTAGATAGTGCAATTGACTGTCTTAACTAAAAGCAACTTGGTCTTATGAAATCTCTGGGTAGGGAGTCTCAGATGCAGATCATCACTTGGATGCACCCATTACGTCTCGGAGATGTCTGAACCTGGCTATCTTGTCCTCCGCCATGGCGCTTTGGTTGCCCAAGGATGAGTGGTTCTTCAAGCGCTTTCTCTGCGTTCAACGTGTCCACTCAGGCAGGGAGACCCCTTTCTTCTATTCTCCAGCGAGACCTATCATGCTGCCAATGGCATTGACATTGGCGTTGACTCGACTATCATTCTGAAAGAGGCTATTGTGGCTATCGTTCTATTGTAGATTCCTTTCACCAGTCCCTCAAAGTTGTCTTCTCAATTCCCATCGGGTCCCCATCGCCAATTCCAACAACTACTCCAATGAACTTATTGTTTGCATTACTTCGGACGTCCATTAAGCTAGCGCTTATCCCATAGGTTGAGATTAGGAACCGAGAGCGTTATGGGCTTCAAAGATAATCGCCCTCCAGGCCTGTAGTGGTAAGTATCATCTTCAAGGGGTGAGTGTCTGAGAGACCGCACTTATAAGTCGTTGGAGTCAACCTTCCGCAAAAGGCAATATTGTGTTATTGGTCAGTTCATTCACTAAAGTACAGGCAAGCTTCTTTCTTGTTCAGTCAAGGTCGGGTGTGTCAACTTCAATCTAAGGGTTCTTCCTATAGTCATACAAACCGTATGACTCAAAACAGAGCATAGGTACAGAAAGCCAGACACAGGTTCCATAGCCTGTGCGGTATTTATTCGTTGAAGCTCTCACTGCCTCCCGGCTTTAGTAACTCTTGCCGCCTAAGTACGCTCGTGGCCCTGACCTGCGTATACAACATGGCGACAGATGCAATGGAGCATTTCTTAATACATGTCTTGAGGGAACCCGGAGCGCGATCGCGATCAACCATGTCTCCGCGGTTAGGTATTCTGCGTTCTAGTATAAGTGTCTTCGTCTCGAAGGGTTCCGAAAAACGAAGTGTCCAATGCGATCCCACATAGGTTCGAGCCAATGAATGAGAGAACTGCCTCTGGGTCTCAAGGTTTCGTCTCACAGAGAGTTAGGATGGGGAATTGGTTCTGTTGATCAATAAGTACGTGCCTATTCCCGTGCCGCCACCAGGTGCAGAAGCAACAAATGTGCTCTTTCCATCGTTATCTGGATCGTGTCGTAGAACCATTCTCTCCATTGGGATTCCAATGACATATTGGTCACTTACTTGTCATCTCTCGGTCTTCGTACTCTCGTAACCTCTCATCGGTACAGCAGGATCATTACCAAGTCCTTATGATGCAGTAAACCCCGTTATACCATCTCGTGTCCATGTATACAGGACGGTGTCCATCCTTTCTTCTGTTCTCAAATCCCCTGGTAAACTCAAAGTGATGACCCGACAGGTAGCAGATGCTTTCTCATCCCCTTCGAGAATCTCGTTATTGATGTGTCGTGGGAGTTATATACGATGTCTCGTCGCAGAAATTGTCTTCAACGGCAGTATAGAGGGATCAGTCTCTGCAATGGAGACGTCCGACATGGCTAGGGATCGGCTTCCACACAGCGTGACTCCCAAGGTGTTGTAGTCGAAGATATCTTGTTTCATTATGCACTAAAGGCGAGCACACATTTCTGTATCAGCTTGTCTTCTTTTGTAAGATCGTGGGATGGAAGCAAACCTGGAACATGGAATAGACTAAGGCGATATCAATGTCCGTTCTTCGTGGCTGGGGCTGTATATAGTTTATGGTCCCACAAATCAATAACGAGCACGACTGTAGACTAACATCAGGTTGTGAAACTCCTTCGTTCTGTCCTCCTTACTGACCATTTATATGTGCTGCTGGCTAGCATTGGCATAAGTAATCCCTGATAAGAGCTAATTGTATTCTTCCAACTCATATGGTTGCTGGGGCTTTTCGAATTTGTCCTTTCGCGTGCAACCCTGTGAAGCTAAGTGAGATGGCACACAGTAGTGTTCCAATAATATCTCAGGTCAGTCTCAAACCGTATTTCTCGGCTCTTTGCTGGCGCCATGGTCGTGGTCAGAGGAGATGGTGTGTATGAGGCTTTTCAAGTGCCATCCCGAGTCGGATTCATCTTAATTTAAAGTAAGAAACGAGAATAAGCTGGATTCGCAGCGGAAGAGGACGAGGCCATCAGCCCATGTTGATGTATGTGGGTGAGTGTATATACACTATACGGAAGATAATTGAAGATGCTGCTTGACATGGTCCCGAATTCTTCAGCGGGTGATTTATATAAGTAAGTGAATAATAATAATATAGAAGAGGGTGAAAGATGCGGGGAGGAAAGGGAAGAGGGTTATATACTTACAGGCAACATAACAAATTATTAATACCCCCAACCATCGCGATGCTAATCGCTCCAAACTCAACTATAGAATGCAATAAATAATCAAGCACGTACAAGCATCATGGCTTTGGCTTATACCATGAGGAACGTACTCAATCATTCTCCCGCTTGTGCTACCTGAGTTACGCGTTTTGCTTCCCAAGACACACTGCTCTCCTACGTTATCTTAGCAATCCGAGTCATCTATCGCAGTATCACGTACGTCTGCGAAGCCATCGGTTTCTCTACCTATTTTTATTTCGAAGGCATACACTGTCTCCTTGATCTGAAGTTATTGGGTGGCAACGGGGATGATGTTTGACTGAGTAACAAGTACACCAAGTGCCAACATACAAATAGAACAATTGAGCACTAAAAGACATTTGGCATCTCTTTAGGCGTGTTGCTCTCTTATGTGTCTTACATATTCCGTCTTTGACCAAACTTGATGGTCAAGTATACATCCGCTCTCCCATTAAGCACTACCCGCCATCACAAACAACATCAGGCTTCAAGTAAACACTTACAATCAAGACAGTCGAGATATACAAAACTCCTCTTTCGTTTGTTTGAAGCACTGATACCTAATACATATAGCTAGCAAAGGCCCAAACTCACTTACACATATCACATCATATCACATCACATACCCTCTCAAACCTGTCAAGGTAAAATTCCATCTTTTTGCAACAAATCTCATGGTCCCAACAACCATGTTTCAATAAAAACATGCTCTTATACCTTCATCGCTTCCGTCTACCCAACCAATGAATATCCGTCCCACCTCATCACTTTTTGCGAGCCTTGAACCACCACATCCTTTTTGTGACAATCGTGATTCTAGTACAAGAGAAAATGAATCGTAAATAATCACATTACTCGCCACATACTCGTACGGTATGTTCTAAAAACCGAGACAAAGCTTTCGATACATCATTATCCTTTCAACGCCGGCTTTGCTTCTCATCTTTAAGCGACCGACGCGATAACTAGGCCAGCCACATTCTCCTCCTCGCTTCGCACTGTGATCTTTGTCGTGACACCTGTTTTTGATGAAAACGCCATCCGGACGTTGGCAACCACGCGGCCTCCACCAACTGTCTTGCCCAGAAGCTTGAGCGTGTGAGTGGTCTGGTTGACGGGCACATCGGTACCCTCCAGGGGCTGCAGAGACAAAGCCTTTGTGAGTTGCTCCGTAGCATCTGCAAGTTTGTTAGCATTGAGTCTTCAGTATTTTCCGTGATAAACGTACCTGCGATGCTCTCCATACCACTCAATTGGAGGGTTTCTGTAACCTCCTCGCCAGAAGCGCCAATCTGTTCCCAGATATGGCTAAAGTTGCCAGCAAATGTGGGGATCACGTAATCGCTGCCAGAAAGGTCGAATTCGGCCACCTCGTACTCATCGTCATAGCCAGTGTCCTCAGGCTCGCCCGTTGAGGGGTCAATCTCCTTGCTGGTGAACTTGAGAACGTTGGAGAAAGTGGAGATAGGCAAAGAGCCCTCGCCGCCAACCTTCTTAAAAGCCACGTAGACCTTGCCAGGCTCATCAGTGGCAAGCTTCTCAGCCTGAATGATGAAGACCTCCTCAAGCTCCTCGTCATCGGCAGGGGTAGCGACAACGGAGACGTTCTCGAGGACGGTGTCGGGCAAGGTGTTCTTGACCTCATATTGGAGAACAATGTGCTCCTTGAAGATGTGCTTGACCAAAGAGACGACGTACTCGGTCTCGGCCTCGGTAAGCTCGATAAGAGGCGAAGACTTGAGGACGCTGCCAAACTCCTTCATCTCGGGAATCTCCATAAGCTCCTGGGCGTACTTCTGAGCCTGAGCAGAAGCAGTAGCAACGGCCTCGGCACCGGTAGCCTTGGTAGGGCCAACCTTGGGTGCCTTGAGAGTAGGTGTGGTGGCAATCAGCTTCTTAGATCGGTCCTCAGCATCGGCCTGCTCTCGGGTAACGACAGGGATCTTGGAGATGTCGAAGGGGCTGTCGAAAGCAGACTTGTCGTCCGAAGTGACGTACATAACGAGCTGCTGCTCGAAGTAGGGGAGAGAGAACATGTTCTCTGTGTCTGTATTAGTATGGATTCGCGTGCGAGGTTTGTTAATTGCTTACCGTTCTTAACGAATCGAGTTGCCATCTCATCATCCTCCTCGTTCATAAGCTTAAGGTTAAGAGCAGCACGGTCACGGACCTCATCATCAACATCGTCCAAGCATCGGGTAAGGAGTACTCGCACACTGCTCTTGACATCGGGATCTTTCTGACCGACACCAAACTTGGCAAGAGCGGTAACAGCGGCAGCTCGGACAATGGCGTTCTCGAGAACCACCCGGTTGTAGATGTATCGGATGTACTTGGTGGGCTGAGCAGTCTTGGGACCCTCCAGACCAATAAGATGGAGGATGCGGACGGCCAGCTTGGTGAACTCGCAATCCTCGATAAATTCGCAAAGGTGAGCAAGCGCATCCTCCTTGGAGTCGGGAACGAACTTGATCAAGTCGAACATGCTCTCCACAACGGCCCTCTTAAACTCGTAGCCACCCTCATCACGCAGGATACCGCTGAGGAAGGTAAGCATACCGGCCTGCTTGCTGGGGAACTTGAGACAAAGTGTTCGGATAGCTTCAACAATTGTGATCTTGAACTCGTCGGTGATTTCGGACATGAAGGTGGAGATCTGCTTCATTAATCGGTCGACACTGGCCTCGTTACCGGTCTTGAGTAGCGTGGTGATGGCGAAAGTGGCAATAGATCGGTTGCTGTTGGAGATGAGGAGCTCGATATCGGGGTTGCAGGCGTTGACGGCGGTGGGCTTGAAGCTGGCGAAGTTGTGGAGGATTCGGAGAGCGGCAAACTTGGTGACGGCGCGAGGAGAGGTCAGGAACAGCTGAAGGACATGAACAGCTTGCGCCACCTCGGCGTCGGTAACATCTCGCATGTCGCAGATAGCCTTGGCAGCCTCAAAGTTGACCATTTCGCTCTTATGTCGCAGCCAGCCATCGAGGAGCTGCATCATGGGCTTCCTCAATGAAGCATCCTCCTCGGCGAGCTGTGCGGCAAGTCGAACCAGCATAACGATGGCAGCAGGGCTCTTAAGAGCGCCAGGGGCGCCGAATTGCTGAACCATCTTGACCAGGGCCATTCGATCGTGCATGCGCATTTGGTATAAAAGTCCAACAGCGTGGTATTGCGACATGGTCGAGTGGTTCATGGGAACCTGGCTGCTTGATGTGGAGAAACCAAGGGAGAAACCACCAGAGGACTTGTTGGAGGCAGCGGCCTCCTGTGTCTCGCTCTGCCATCGTCGTACGACATCCTTTGCGATTGGGAGAAGGTGGTAGGATGAAACCAGGGCGGCCGAAGATACGGAGGGGTTCTTGTCGACAATTGCAGTCTTCATAACTCGTTCGATCGATTGGACGGTCGTGGCCTTAAACATTGTCAGCATCCAGGGGTGTCGGTGTACCTGCCAGTAAAGCCACCTACATCGATAATGCGGCAGAGTGCACGAATAGCATTGGGTCGGTAGATTGTGTCGGTGCTGCCTCCAGTATCCTTCATGATTGTGCTGGTAACCATAATAATATCCTCAGCCGAGTTGGCAAGCTCCTTGATAACAAGGTGGACCATCTGTCGGAGACTGGCATCCTTGTTCTGGAAGAGCTTGGAGATACCGAAGAAGAGAGTTGTAGCTTCGTTGGTAGGGAACTTCTCTCCGGTGTAGAGAAGGAGAGCGATCTTTGTGAGGAGAATGCGACATCGTCGAGGCTGGATAGGGGAGCTGTTGAAGAGTCGTGCTGTTGTCCAACTATTTAGCTTGACTGTGGGGGGAGGTAAAGGAACAAGGCGATTGTAAGAGACGAACCTTCTTGAAAAACTTGGGTTCTATCCACCTTGACCAGCCCGAGGTCGGCGTCTTCGTCCTTTTTGCCGTAACTCATGTTGGGCAATTGGGTTGGTGTTTAGAGGTTTGGTCGAGGGAGACTTGAGGTTGCGGTCGAAGCGCTCCTAAGGTAGAATCACCACGTCGCAGTTACGCTTCAGGGATGAGTGGTGCCGCATCACGTGACGTTATCAGCCCCTTATCGGACTGTGATTCGTGTCAACTTTGGTAGCATTCAGCTCCATTCATGTTTATCGTATAAGGGATTGGTTGAGATAGTTTGTTGAAAGATGAGACTTGGACGATTATCTTATTATTTCTGTCAACATTTATAAGATACTCACTTATACCACTATTATTTCATTACCTATGTGAAATACTAGCTGTATGCTGATCTGCTGGAGAATGGAGATCGTAGCTTCAAGTACCCGCAGCATTCGATACTTCTGAAGCTCGATTGTTTACCAACAGAAATACTCCCCAAATTGTCCCTTCTTTGCAGAAATCTTGGACAACGTCTTAGATACTTCATGAATTGACTAGATACTGAGCTCTTGGAAATTTCTCCTCTTGTTCTCAGACTCAAAGCCAACATTGAATCCTTAATCATGTACCGATCCACTTCCCCAAAGTCGGATTAAAGATTCCAGGTACCTCAACAGCCGTCAACTCTCAAAATAATGCATATCCGTACCAATTCAGTACTAAATCCCATTGCTTCCATACATTCCCTTGCTTCATCTGTATCGATATACAGTTTTACAGTCCCAAAACAACAAATGCTTACTACTTTTCTTCTCCTACAAAACTAAAGTGACATCATGTCGACCCTGAAGGACAGAACCCACCCACTCCGAACTTCACCAGCCGGACCCAATTTTCCGGCTCGCATCTTTGATCTTTGAACCCTTCCAGCTTCACTCCCTCAACCCCATTCCACGACCCAATCCGTCGCCCAAAATGAAGCCTGTAACGCGATTACCGTTGCGCATTGCGCCCAGACTCGTTCAGCGCTCAGCTTTCGTTCGTCCGATTCACTCGACCGTTGTCAAGGCCGCCAACGTTGCTCCGGTTGTCGGCACGGGCCCTCCTCCAGAGCCGCCGGTCCAAGCCCAAGATGTTCATCAGCGAGTCGCTAGACGAAGAAGGCAGGCTGAGATGCTCAAGAATGCTAAGGAGCTTCGAAGTGCTAGCGGTGGAAAGGGTGGTGCTCTGAAGAAGCGATTCTGGAAGGATGTTACTGTTAAGGAAGTGGACGGTATGTCAATGTCATTGAACCCGGCCACTACCACATATACTAACCATGAGAAAAGGTGCTCTTCAAGTTTTCCTCGATACCCGTCCTTTGAGACACCCTGTATCCAAGGAGGTTGTTCGAATCCCCATTACGAAACCCGACCTTGCCTCTGCCCTCGCTCTCGAATGGGACCTCTTGACTTCGGCTCAAGATGCCACAAGACATCACTTGATCCCTCTTACAAGTCTTACCTGCCGAGCTCTCGATATCGCCGCAGCTGATAACGCCCCCGGATCCGATATCTCAGAGGTTCGAAGCTCAATTGCCACTACATTGCTACGATACCTCGACACCGACTCGATTCTCTGCTGGAACCCTCCCGCAGGAGAGCACGATCTCAAGAACGATGCTGGAGAGTCACTGCGAGACGTGCAGAAGCGCACTGCTGAAGATATTGTGTCTTTCCTGACAACCCATGTCTGGCCGGGCATCACCATCAAGCCCGTTCTTGATGGTCACTCCATCTCACCTCAGTCACAAGAGCCTGGAGTCCGTGAGGTCGTCCAAGGTTGGATTGTCGGCCTCGACGCTTTCGAGATTGCGGGTCTCGAGCGCGCCACGTTGGCTGGTAAGAGTCTCATCGCTGCTTCAAGGTTTGTTGCAGAGTGGAGCGAGGGTTCCGTTGGCAAGGGCAATCTAAACACTGGCAAGAAGTTCGGCGTCGAAGAGGCTGCCGTTGCTACCAGTCTTGAGGTTGATTGGCAGATCAGCCAGTGGGGAGAGGTCGAGGATACGCATGACGTTAACAAGGAGGACGTGAGAAGACAGTTGGGCAGTGTTGTCCTCTTGGTCTCTGGAACAGGCAAGGCTTGAGGTCTTGCATAGAGTATAAAATGAGGGGATAGATGGCCTCGGGATTGGCTTGTAGAATAAAATGACATGTACAATAGAACAAAATATTGAGAAATCATATACTTGTGACGTATGAAACACATTCGGAACAGTTTTCCGTGTGTCTAATACCCGATAGTCACTTTGTTACGAATTGATAACGTGCATGAACCTCGACGCCTTCAACGAGACTGAACGCGCGTCCCGAACTAGATACTCACGATGATACTCAACTGATGTAAGTAGTCCAAAGGTGCTGATGATGATTTGGGCATGTCATGTTTGTACGCTATCATCAAATTAATCTTAAAATGTTGTTTAGTAGAGCCCTTGTTATTACCCTATATCAGCCTCACGAAACAAGGGTCCTAGCTGAGTCCAAGTGTAAGAGCCGTTTGATTAATCAAACTCGGACAGCCGCACCGACTTTGTTTAAATTGGAACTCTGGCCAATTGGAAGCAATATGAGAGATGGCAGGCTGGGATGTCCATGAGACACAAAGTTAGTGGACGAAGATCATCTGATGGGTTGGTATGGAACCAAGATAGAGTTGCCGTGTCGTTGCAACCACCAGCAACACTACAGTACACGGAACATTTTGAGTCTATTTTATTCTTAAAAGAATATCATGAACAACCATTGGGTTAACCTAACATTACACCAACATCCAATCGTTTCACACGTTCTATCATCCAACGTTTCACTGCTGGGCGACTCGTCGTCAGCCAACATGCAACATGTCGTATTTCCTCAAGCCTCTTTCATTTCAAAATAACGCTTTCACCGTCGGCGCCGCCAAGGTACAGAATTGCCACGGGTTGCATTGTATCTAATCCCAATCGAGATATCAAAGACATCATCCTCCGTAAGAAAGACAAAAAAAGGCCGCGCAAGCCCCCTCTAGTCTTGAGTTGCCCTTGAATGGGATTTTTAAAGCTGAATCATGGCCAAGACAACTCTAAGTGATTCCCATGTCTCTTGTGACCCCCAGATGTCTGAAAGAAGGTTTCTTATTGGGAATCAAAGGGCTGTTTGCTTAGACTGGTTAGGTTGATGGCCGGGTAGAGAGAGGTAGAGAGGGGCGGAGCTGGGATGAATAATCGAAGCTGAATGGATTACGAGTGTAGTGAGACAAGGGTGGGCTGGGTATGGATATGCCTTGTTATGACGCTTTTGATCCAAGTACATACATGCAGGAAAGAAGGGCATTGTCATGCTTGTTTATTATCACTGATTATTGTCTATTTGTCTTATAATAACACGATTCAAACCAGACATGGCAAATTGAGTGTACTTTAACAGACTGAAAGTCCCCTGATGCGCAGTCCAAACGCCATAACGCCATAACATGCAGGTCCTGGATCCATACGTCAACCAGCCATGGGCACTTTCAGCCGTACTTTGTACTGTACCGTATTCGCCCAAGCCCAAGCCCCAGCCTAGTTAACGTGTACATGTACAGAGTACATGTACAGCACAAAAGTCAGATACCAGCGGGCTATGCCTTGGCAAACCAAGACCGGGACTAATTCAGCACAGCTGGGCGTGGGCGAAAACGCCACCCAGCGACCAAGAGCCATTCAATCTACGTCGTAATGCAGCTGAGCTCAGGGGTTTGTTTAAAGATGGGCACTGGCGCTCCTTTGGGCGTTTTCCTTGAAATTTACACATTTACTTAATAGGTGTGCATTTGTTTGTACTTGTATTTGTATTTGCAGAACCAAAAAAAACACCATATATTTCCATCATGAGGTGGACCACGATAAGTACAGCAGCCGCTGTCCTCGGCAATGTCAACGCCGCCAGTTTTCCACGATCAAAGTCAGGCAAAGGTTACCTATCGATGCATGTCGGGACTTCGGACAAATTAAAGAACAAGCAGCACAGCAAGCGACAGGATTCAAATGAGGCTATTGCAGTGCGACTCGAGAACAGGGACTTTTTCTATACCACGGACAGTACGTCATCAAGGTCGCATCATCGTCATCTTTTCCATTGCTCTAACAAGATGAAATAGTTGAGATAGGTTCACCTCCTCAGAAGATAACCGTCCTACTCGACACCGGATCAAACGAACTCTGGGTCAACCCAGACTGTCAAGAAGCGCAATCCTCTCTCCAATACAGGCAATGTCTCGAATTTGGTCAATATGATCCGGACAAGTCGGATACACCACCCATCGGTCCCTTCGGCGGCGAGACGCTCAACTATGGTGACGCGTCCGACTCATCAACGCATACCTCTGCGACCATTCGTTACTTTACCGACCTATTCAAATTTGGAGACCAAGAGCTAAATAACCAGACTTTTGGTGTTTTGGTACAGAGCAATGGTATCTCGCAGGGTATTCTAGGTCTTGCGCCTGACCTGAGAGCTGGATTCGACAGCAATGAGCCTTACAGCTTGTTGCTCTCTTCGATGGCTGATCAAGGTCTCATCAACAGCCGCGTGTTTGCGCTTGATCTGCGACATTCCGACGATACCGAGGGAGCTCTCATCTACGGCGGAATTGACCGCAGCAAGTACATCGGCGAGCTAGAGACTGTCGACATCATCCGAGGCGAGGGCGGCGAATACCGTCTCGCTACCAAATTGGACACCCTCGGAGTGACAATTAATGGCAGAACTTCAAACGTTCGTGTATCGAGTTCTGACTCCAATGTCATGCTCGACTCTGGAACGACACTCTCCCGCATGCACATGTCTGTCGCACGGCCTATTCTGGAGGAGCTCGGTGCTCAGAACGATGGCGAGGGCTTTTACACGACCGACTGCAGAAACCGAAACATCGATGCGACGGTTGATTTCGGCTTTGGAAACAAGGTTATCAAGGTTTCTCTTAGTGACTTTATCCTCGAGCTAGGTCCGGGCCAGTGCTACATTGGTCTCGTTCCCACCACCGACCAGCAGATTCTAGGAGACTCTGTTCTACGCGCTGGCTACTTTGTCTTTGACTGGGATAATGAGCAGATCCATCTCGCCCAGGCTGCTGATTGCGGTGATGAAGACATTGTTGCCGTTGGTTCCGGCTCTGACGCTGTGCCCAGTGAGACGGGCAAGTGTAAGAGCTCTGACATCACAGCCACTGGACGTGTAAGTCACAGAACCCGAAACTTTAATGCGATAATACTGACGAATTTCACAGGGAGGTGCTACTCGCACAGGCAATTCATTCCCTACACAGGCTTACACAACCACGTACACCATCACCTCATGTCCCGATTTTGAGCGCGAGTGCGTGACAGGCGTCGTGACAACGCAGACCTTTAGCGAACGTCCGACTGTCACTGTCACCTCTGGTGCTGGTGGCGGCGGTGATGGCGATGATGACAACGCCGCATGGCAGCCCACGCCTCTTGGCTGGGTGTTTGCTGTGGTCGGTGGCTTTGCTCTAGGCCTGAACTTGGTTTAGAGAATGAGGATATGACTGTATATATTTTGACGATATTTTGGCACATGATGGATGATTGGAATTGATAGACCGCATTTTAGGGTGTGCATGACCTTGAGCATACAGCGGCGTTTGATCTTTGTACCTTGGTCTTTGGCTCTTTGGGTATGTGAATATTATAAACCATACATAATTCATTTGATCCATCCTTACACAACAGACTGCTGTCATACGCAAGCACCGTTGACTACCGATTGGGTGTAAATTTTCACATTTTCTCCGATCAATGCATGTATCACTTTGTGCATGAGATCGAATCGCTAGGCTTAGACCACTCAGGCATGACATCTCGTATCTGTCGTACAGGACATGGAAGCCACAGCGTGGAGAAGCCTTGATCGAGATATTTCCGACAATTGTCTCTGCATAATCTGTCAGAAGTCTGGTCATTGGACCAACGCACCTTGTGGCTTATAGTGAGGCCTCACAACTGTTGTGCACGTTGAGTGGTGATCCCGGATCACCCGGATAGCAAGCCTTGCTTGATCTTTTTGACTAGCTATCGCTCTTCTTGGCGCTCCAGGTAGATCTCGGGTATCTGTACCCATATTTATATATTGATGGCTTGGTGCAACCGTTCATGATGGGATCTTGACTTGGGAGGCTCAGAACGTGATGATGCCCCAATCACAACCACAAAGTTAGTTCTTCATGTCGACGAATCCACGGTTGTTACACAGTGAAATAAGCGAAGAAAAAAAGAACAAGGCGTTATCTCTGCGATGCTGGAGTTGCCAAATTACTCGCATGAGTAGAGTAGTGACGGTATTGTATCAAGTATTATAATGTGACTCTGAGTAATCTATATTCTCGACACTACTCAAGATCAGAAGATCTGATAAGTAATTGTATGAAACATAGATCTTCTGGAATAGATTGTACGCTTAAATCTCACCTTCCGATCCCTTTTTAGGCGAGTAGATCTTCTATGACTGGCAGATGTTACGTGGATACAAGCGCGCAATGTAAGCTGACATGCGAGTTTAATTGAACTCTGATTGAGGATGAAACATGACAGTTCTTAACCGGATATCAATTACAACTCCAAGACAACATATATGTGATGTTTTGATGAGCATACAACAATAGGTGACCAATTTGACGCGTAAAGAGGCAAAGCCTCGAAGCAAATTATGATCATGTGAACACACTAGACAGCATAATTCCTTTATTGGGTGGCTTCTTACTTTCACGAAACTACAGCCATGAGAGAACCGTGTCGTTGGCAGTGAGAAGAGTCTGTTTTTAATAGCAATAAAGTCATCAGGAATTCTCTCATATCGATAGCACATCTTATCTCATTAAACTGACGACACGGTTTCTCATTGACTCGCGGAATGCGCGGAATCAATAAGGGTTAGGGGTAACCTTGGTCATGAACCACTCTTGCCGAGGTACGGCGCCGAGATAACCCAAGCTTTGGTCCACTTCTCTTCTCCAATTCTCTCTACACCGCAGAAGCGATCATAGCACGGGCTTGATGAAACTACTCATCAGAGTATCACTCAACAAGAGCCTCAATAATATGTTTTATGATTTTTGTATCTGTTATAACGTCTCAGCTGAGACACAACATGTCTCCAAAATGCCACTATCGTGAGATCATGAACCATACCATGCATGGCTTCATTAGCATCACAAAGCCAAGATTCTTAGACACTGATGTAAATGCGGAGAAAGTGGAAACTCTTTGATGGCGCTAAATTAGACCTTCCCCAGATTCAAAGTGACCCCCGAGGTAGAAAATATTGGGCTACCAACAGTACTACTGTGGTACATATTTCAGCTCCCTCGTCACCTTTTTACTCTTTCAGTCCATACCTTTTCACTCTCATACTTTCGACTCACACAGACTCACTTACTCACAATGGTCTTCTACCCGCCTTCCTCTGTCAAGCTTCCCTTTGGTAACGTTCCTTGACTTGTATCTCATACCTAGCCTTTTTTACTTACATCTCTTAGATCCCCCAGACTCTGTCACCGTTCCAGAGTTTGTCTTTAGAGAGGATGGTGTCCGCAGACCTCACTCCCGATCCAGGAACCCCTTCACATGCGGTATCTCTGGCAAAACATACACCACTGCAGAGGTCATCGAGCGCCAGAAGCTCCTCGCGCGCGCCCTCGCTAAGCGTCTAGGATATGATATCCGCGAGGGAACGGAGTGGGACAGAGTCGTGGCGCTGTACTCTGTCAACACGGTTTGTAAAACTTCGCTTATGTAGAGACTTGCAAAGACTGACATGCAAAGATCGACTACATCACCATGACCCATGCTGTCCATCGTCTCAATGGAATTGTCACACCTGCCAGCGCGGCTTATTCTGCACCTGAACTTGAGCATCAACTTCGTTCATCTGGCGCCAATGCCCTATTTACCTGCGTTCCCCTTCTCGAGGTCGCACTTCAAGCCGCAAAAGCTGCCGGCATTCCTGAAGATCGCATCTTTCTTCTCCCTGTTCCCGGGGCTGAGAGTAAGCAACCATTCAAGACAATCGACGACTTGATCGCAGAGGGTAAAGAGGCGCCTGAGCTGAAGCCCTTGGATTGGATCAAGGGTCAAGGTGAGAGGCAAGTGGCGTATTTGTGTTACTCTAGTGGAACGTCTGGTCTTCCTGTAAGTCTCAGCCTCAAATCCTGGGCTGCGAATAAGTCACTTACAAAATTACAGAAAGCGGTTCAAATCACTCATCGCAATGTTATCGCGAACGTCCTACAAGCGACGGTCCATAATGAAGAAGGTCGCAAAGCCGCTGGTGTGGACGCCCAGATCCAGCTTGGTCTTTTGCCATTGAGCCACATCTACGGCTTAGTCCCTGTTGCCCACTACGGTAATTCGCACTTCTCCCACGTATATCCTTCAATTACTGATATAGAGTGAAGGTATCTACAACGGCGATGAGACAATCATCCTTCCCAAGTTTGACCTCAAGCTGCTTCTTTCCGCTATCCAGCGCTTCAAGATCCAGCAAATGGCCCTTGTCCCTCCCATCTTTATCCAAATGATGAGCAATTACGCCGAGTGCCAAAAGTTCGACCTTAGCTCTGTGCGCTTCATCTTCAGTGGTGCCGCGCCTCTTGGAAAGGAAACAACGCTTGATCTGAACAAGCACTGGCCCAGCTGGCGTATCTGCCAGGGCTACGGTATGAATACCGCACCCCTTAATTTCTAGCCCACGCCTAACTTATAATCAGGTCTCACCGAAACCTCTCCTGTTGTGACTTCAACAAGTGAACTTGATATCGACCCCGGCTCTTCTGGAACTCTCCTGCCAGGTCTGAAAGCAAAGGTCATTGATGCTGAAGGCAAAGAAGTTACGGAATACAACAAACCCGGTGAACTCTTTGTTCAAGGTCCTACCGTCGTCCTCGGCTATCTCAACAATGCAAAGGCTACATCAGAGACATTTGTTCATCACGACGACGGTCGCTGGATGAGAACAGGTGATGAGGTTATTGTACGGAAATCGGCAAAGGGCACAGAGCATTTCGTCATTGTTGATCGCATCAAGGAGCTCATCAAAGTCAAGGTAAACTCTCTACTTCTCCACATTCTTAACTCACTTATTAACGCACTGGAATAGGGCCACCAAGTCGCTCCTGCAGAGCTCGAAGCCCATTTACTCACGCACCCCCTTGTAGACGACTGCGCCGTTATCCAAGTCCCCGATGTCCGCGCCGGCGAAGTCCCCAAGGCTTTTGTTGTCAAGGCGCCCCAAGCCAAGGGCAAGTCCGACGACGAGGTGGTGCAGAGCATCAACAAACATGTCGAGGAGCACAAGGCGCGACACAAGTGGTTGAAGGGCGGCATTGAATTCATCGATGCGATTCCCAAGAGCCCCAGTGGTAAGATCCTGAGGCGCTTGTTGCGAGACCGAGAGAAGCAGGCTAGGAAAGAGAAGGGCGCCAAGCTGTAAGATGTCTTTCAACACGTTTTGGGGTCGCTGGGGAAATGTCCGATAGCGTGTACTTTGTCTTATACCCTGTAATCTGAGGGCATCTTGCTTATTTAGAGTAATGCACTGTTAAGATGATAAAAGTCCAAAGATCAATTCGGTGTCAATGACTAAGAAAAGTGAAGTCTTGTCGTGGTTTGAACGGTTGAACTCACTCGAGGCAAAACAACTGCGACAAGAGATGACAACAAACAACACTATCTCTCTTGGGTTAACAGTTGAGTGGAGAATGGATCAAATGCACATACGCTATATTCCTGGCCGGCAGAGTACAGTCAAACGATTGAGTACGTTGCCTTCAAGTCTAGGTAGTCAAGTTCACACTCAGAAAGCCCAAGTCACTCCGTTAAAGTCGGCTCACAATCACATTTCACAAATCACAAGTCATTGAGCATAAGAAATCGATTCAAAACAAATAAGTCAATATTAACATTACAACCAGCCAGCGGGTATATATGCTGCTTATGCATCTCGGCTCGACTGGTAACTTCCCTTGCTCTTTTTCTTTTCTACTTTTTTTTCTTTGACCTCTAGACTTAATGTCACAAGATGGTCCGGTCAGTACCAAGTCCACACCAAAGCATAGTTCGTAAGGATCGTAAGAATGATACATGTTTGTTGAGTAGCCTTCCAAACTTCCCTGGAAGCTCGAAAGGACTGGTGCGGTAACATACAACTGACATACAGGTCCCGCCTCAGGTACCAAGACCTAATCTATAAACAAGGAAAAACAGAGTTGTGCAGTGCGCATCATGTCCCTTACAGGGCGATGGCAACAGCCAGGATGGCGGCAGCGATGCCCATGCCGTTGCGAGCGGCACCAGCAGTCACGGGAACGCCAGGGGTGGCAGTAGGGGCAGGGAGACCACCGGTACCAACAACAGGCTTGTTGGTGATGAGAGTCTCACCAGCACCGGGAACCTCGTAGCCGGGAGCGGCAGGAGCCTCAGTACCGGCAGCGGGAGCCTCAGCGGGAGCAGTCTGGGCAGGGACAGGACCGTTGCCAGCAGGGCCGGAGGTGAAGCCAACCTCAGGGACGACGATCTCGGTCTCAATGGTCTTGACGGTGGAGGATCCCTCAATGGTGCTACCGCCAGTGACGCAAGGCTCAGTGATGGTGGTAGCAACGACGACAGTGGTGTAGTGAGCAGAGGTGATGATGGTAGTACCAGTGACGGTGATGTGCTCAGTGACAGAGTCGGCACCAGTGGCAATACCAGGGTTCTTCTCAACGTAAGGAGCGCAGATACCCTGGAAGAAGGAAACAGCCTGGGCAACGGTGTCGTCGTTCTCAGCGTGGGCGTACAGGCACTGGAAGACGTTGTCGACGAAGTCCTTGGAGGGACAGTAGCAGGCAGCGTCGGTGTTGTCCTTGCAGTCCTCAACGAAGTCAAGGAAGGTGTTCAAGCAGCTGGGGACAACATCGGGAACCTCATAGCCATCCTTGGGAGCCTCAGGGGTCTCAGGGGTCTCAGGCTTCTCGGGCTTCTCATCAGAGCCAGTCTGGACGGGCTTGGGGGCCTTGTGGGTGACGGTCTCAATGACAGGGTAGAGAGTGGTGGAGACAGCGTGGGTCTCAGTAACAACAGCAGGCTCACCAGCGGTGACAGGGCAGTTGGTGACCTCGGGGCCGCAAGAGGTGATGGTCTTGACCTCAGTCTTGTAGACGGTGGAGACGCTGTCGTAGCTGGTGACGATGGTTGTGACCTCCTCAGGAACGTCAGAGGTAGCGTGGGGAGAAGAACCCTCAGTGGTCTTGGCGGGCTTGTCACCAGTGGGCTTGTCACCAGCGGGAGCAGTGTAACCGGGCTTGTCACCGCTCTCAACGGGCTTCTCACCAGCAGGCTTGGTGTGGGCAGGCTTGTCACCAGTGAGAGTCTCGGTAACGGGGCAGATAGTGGTGGAGATGGCAACAGTCTCAGTGACAATGACGGGAGTACCGGCAGTGACGGGGCAGTTGGTAACCTCAGGGCCGCAAGAGGTGATAGTCTTGACATCAGTGGTGTAGATGGTGGAGGTGCTGTCGTAGACGGTGGTCTTGACGGAAGTCTCCTCACCAGCAGGGACGGTCTCGGTGCTATCAGCGACGGGAGCAGTGGTCTCCTCACCGGCGGGGACGGTCTTGGTGTTCTCGCCAGCGGGGATGGTCTCAGTGCTGTCGGCAACGGGAGCGGTGGTTTCCTCACCGGCAGGGACGGTCTTGGTCTCCTCACCAGCAGGGACAGTCTTGGTGTTCTCACCAACGGGGAGGGTCTCGGTCTCCTCACCAGCAGGGGCAGAGGTAGTCTCGGCAGGAGAAGAAACATCGGTGGTCTTGTCACCAGCGGGAACAGTCTCAGTCTCACCAGCGGGGACAGTCTCGGTCTCACCGGCAGGGACAGTCTTGGTCTCCTCACCAGCAGGAACGGTCTCAGTGTTCTCACCAGCGGGAACGGTCTTGGTGTTATCACCGTAGGGGACAGACTCGGTGTTGTCGGCTACAGGGGCGGAGGTAGTCTCAGCAGGAGAGGAGAAGTCGGTGGTCTGCTCGCCAGCAGGGACGGTCTCGGTGTTGTCGCCAGCAGGGACAGTCTCAGTGTTGTCGCCGGAAGGAGCAGAGGTGGTCTCGGGGGAGGAGATCTCAGTGGTCTGCTCGTAGGCGGGAACAGTCTTGGTGTTCTCACCGCTGGGGATGGTCTTGGTCTTGTCGTCATGAGGGGGGAAAGAAGGCTTGGGGTACTTGGGGAAAGAGGGCTTGTCACAGTTGAAATCGATCTGGGGGATCTCAACACGGCACTTGTCCTTGGGCTTGTTGGGCTGCTTGGGGTAGACGAAGTGAACCTTCTTGGCACCACCACACTGGGTGTTGTAGATGTCGGTACCATCCTTGGAACAGTCGGCCTGGTGCTTGCAAGTAGAGCCGTCAGGCATGTCATAGTGGAACTCGAGACGGCAGTCGAACTCGGGCTTCACGTGGAACTTGTGGAGAGAGAACTGCTTCTGCTTGCTGCCAGCGCCGCATCCGAAAGAGGGAGCCTCCTCCTTCTTGGCACCACAGTCAGCAAAGATAGACTTGCCAAAGTGTCGGCCAGTGAGATCGCGCTTCGACTTGTCGGTTCCACAGGTCCAGCCCTTGAAATCCCAGTCGTTGTACTTCTCAAACTGGCCGAGCTGGAGGTCATCCCACTGCCAGCCCTTCTTCTGGTTCTCCTCACACTTGTTGTCGATAGCCTGAGGAGGAGTGTACTTGGGGGCGTCCTTCCAGTTACCCCAGTGAGCGGAGACCTGGCCGGCAGTGAGAGCCAGAAGGGCAAAGTTGGCCTTCATGGTGAATGATTTGTTGGGTGTGTGGTAATAATAACTAGTTGTATATGTAGCGAGTGTATTGTATGTAAAACAAAATATTAGAAAATGGAGTCAAAGGAAACGAATGACTTTGACACCGAAAAAGAGAGAAGAGTGATGTAAAGAAAAAGGGAAAAGAAGAATGTGAGTGATGATCCAAAAAGAAAGAGTCGATATGGGCGGGAATGGGAAGCATCTATATACCAATCCACAACATAGTCGAATGGACTTTCACAACGGTTGAGCAGGAGAGCTGGAGAACACAAAGAGCGGGCATTCCGGCATCTGGTGCCAAACATGGATGGCCCCTTTGGTGATCCATGCATTGCTGGTGGGGACAGAAGCAACGATGGGAACCCCTTGTAGGCATTCAGGTCAGGTCGAGCTTCGGTTAGGGGCTTACCTAGGATCCAGAGTTCCATCCATCGTCAAAGTTCTCCGACTTGGTGTTGGCAAAGCGGTTCGCAGTCCCAGAGCGGCTCAGGGACGATTACCAGGATCATTGTCTCTGCAGGGGCCCTGGCCTCAGATATGGCTCCACCGGCAGGGAACCTCAGCAGCGGCTCGGGTGGACATCCAATGATCCGTTGACTTGCTTTGGGTATCGCCAGGGGTGTGTATCTCTCTCAGGTCTTGGCTGTGAATGGACTGACGAGCGACGTCGCTGGCGCCATGCAAAGAACAAAATGGACGGTAGCCAATGCGATGCTTGTGCCTGGCCTAGGATGAGAGGGGCCCTTGTCTTTACTGGCTTTGCAGATGCAATATTCTTAGAAAGTTTGACATAACTCTTTGTTTATGCTTGATTGGGCCCCTTCAGCTGGCCTGCTGGCCTATCTTCGGCATCAAGAGATATTCTTTGATTGACCATGTGAATGGCCCGAAACATCAGTGCGTATATAAGAACCAATACATGGTGAAAAACGGTTATGCATATTGTGTCTAAAATTCCGACACTACTGCACGTGCGAGTTAACGACTTGCTTAGCTGGGCGCCTCTGGATAGGCGAAAAGCAATTAAGCGTTCAGTAGGTAGGCGTTTAAGCTGATGTAGCGGGGCCTTCCTTTGGGTAAGGGTACAGAAATAAACGAACCTAAACGTGCCTGACTAAATTTGTCTTCGATGCTTTGGCCCCGCAGAAGCGCGGGTGGAATTATTCACACCCCGCCATGAGGCTTGCACCTGGACGCTGAGATAGCGGGTAACTGAGACAGCAAAAGTCCGCGTACCGAATCGAGACAATAACCGGATCAAGTGGCGGTTGCGGACTCAGGTCGCAGTGATAATCGAAAACTCAGTACTTTTCATGTGGGAAACCTGTCACAACTTGCAGCTCCAAAAGGGGCCCTATTTCGCCCCTGCTGTGAGTGTTTCTTACACCTTTCCTTCATAGGAAAATCGCTCCTTCCGCGTCTGCCGTCTCTTGGCTTGGGTGTCATCAAGCTCTGTGAATGGGCAAGTGCAACTGGTGAATGAAACGCTCCGCCACCTTAGTAGACTTCATTAAGAATCAGGGCCTTCCCTGGAAGGTATCCGCTACAGTGGAGACCTAGCGGCGATGGACGCTAGCACGCTCTAGGTTCGTCCTAGAAGCACTTCTGCAGGTACAGAACCTCTCTAGTTATCCGCCAATCGCGATGCAACGCTCTTTGGTGCCCTCCCTGGCGGTTGCTCAGGCGGGAATTCTCTTTACCTGAAATCGTCCGATTCTGTTTCCCCAGAAAGCCGCTGGCAAGCCACCAACGGCATATCGTAGGTGAGAGAAGGTGCCAAGGAGAATGTCAACGGTGGTGACGGTTGACAGGTATTGACTCATCCGATCTTGTTATTAAATTATTATTCACTCAGCGACTTCTGCTGTACTTGATACCAAGAGACGACAGTATTAAAAAGTTGTATCTTTAATCGCAATGCTAAAAATAACAAAAACCCTCGCTCTCTATGGATCTACAACAGGCCTTCGGAGATACTGCGACTGGGTCATCCTAACAACTTGAGCTCACATACGGGTTGCTACGTCAAAGGAAATTGCAGCACCTCCCCCTTTACACTGGTATCGTGCTGAACAATAGAACACAGGTGGTGTTATAGAGCCAATCCACATACCCACCGCTTCCACCGACCGTGCTTGACTGGGGGCCAATACCGGAAGCAAGCCACCTATAGCATACAGAGGTTCTGGTTCAAGAATCTGGCTATCACGGCCAAAGACAGGCTTGGCATTTCCGAGATCTCGACGGCATGATTGCGGGAGTGAGTTTGGTGACATACCTCCTATAGATCAAGTCCTGTTAAGTAGTCACTCATTCAACCGACTACAGTGGACTTGACATTGTTTAGATTATCATGGCTTGGCGCTTGGCAAGAGTACAGCGCTTGCAATCAGATATTGAAACCCATCAGTCGCCATCGGACAATTGTTTTGTCAAACGATATCATTGGCTCTCGATTGTCGTCACCAAAAGTGACGATGCTGCAGGGTGCCGCCCACAGCATTCAGAACCTAACGGCGTGGTGTTCATTCTTAGCACCAGCGCCACCATCGTCCAGTCACACCCTGGATAGATCCATTTTGACGCCAGCAGTGTCTCAGGACCAGGCCGCCCTAGTCTGTTTCAACATTAGGACAGCCAATCATTGCTCACCAAACTGCGAATCTGATACAACGCCAATGTCATCCAGCCTTACAGTAAGTATCCTTATTCGTCGCTCAACGCATCTTTCACAAGTCCTATTTTGGTACTGTACTGGGATGACCCCAAAAGAGAGAGTCGACGTGACAGTGACACATACAATACCCTGTACTCAGCTTCTTGCCAAATTCGTTTGAGTCAATTGCTTCCAGATTTCGGATGATCTGCAATCACCAGGTTCCTCGGTACGTAGGCACAAACAGTCCCGGGTAGCAATGAGCTATCCATTTGAACAATGTTTTGAAGCTGAATGCGGTTGTGGTTCCAAGCAAGAGTATGATTACTACAAATCTGCAACTGTGTGTATATCAAAACATATTCCCAAGGTTTTCTGGCCCTCGGAATATTTCTATCAATTTGCGTAACAATCACTTCTTGAGGCATATCTTGAGACGTGCAAGGACACTAACTAACAAACTCAACATTGACAACCTTGAAACTATGCTTACTTGGAATAGCGCGCTATATCTCGTATCACCAGAACTGTATTGATCTACATTATCACCGATCAGGACTCGAAACAGAAAAACAGAAATCCCAAGGAACCAGTCGCAACATTAGCAGCCCTGTCATCCACCTGAATTTGGAGCCTGAGATGGCTCAGCTCGCGTGCGGATTATGAATTCCCGAGTTTGTAGTCAACATAATGTTGGGTTGTCAAATTAGTGCGATTTATCCTTTCTCTACTCTCTACTTGATACATGACAGAAGCAATCTTCAACCCGCACTCTCGTGCGCACGACAGCGCCGGAGGAACTATTGATTGCCTTACCGGTGGCTTGTTTAGCACCCCGCGCGCTACGAGTTGACAGACATCGCGGCCCCATTTAACGGTTCTCGTTAGTGCAAAATTTCTCCGTGATGGGATTCTCTAAATGGGTAATCGCCCATGTCCTATCTCAGTGATATTGAGATCTGATCCTACCATGATCCAATCTGATGTCTGACTTCAGTTGATATGGAGGAACCGCAAACCATCCCGATAATATGAGGATTTAACGACAATAATGGAGCATCGCCGCCGTTGTTTCGTTTTGGCCACAAGGTTTGTTCCGCTTGCCTCGTTCTGTCGCCTGACGGCTAGGCAAGCTTCGCGGAAGATATCGAGCCATTTTCAAATTTACAGTAAGGATGTCCTGAAGACCCCTGAACATAGAACGATGCAGCGTTACAACGCGTGTTCCAGGGTCGGCCTTGGAGATCCCGGCTAGGATTAGCAAGAAGCGCTAACAAGGGCCCCTTGGTGCCTCTTTCTCTTTTTTGTCGTTCCGTGTTTCGAGTTACGGCCATAGCGGTCATGGTTAAAAACTTGATATGGCATAATAGGTTTTGTTCATTCTTGAACCAAGTTACCCAAACGGTGGTTATTATTTCCATTGAGGTGACATGGTTGCTGTGCTTGTACTACAGGCAGCAGCTAACTACCGACCTCATCCAATCAACCGTCTTGAGGTCGAGAAATGATTCTGACGAGTTGCCATATGGGACAGACATTGAGTTGAGTCGAAATAGAATCATGCTCAGACTAGTTGTACTGCAGTTTGGTGATTGTCAGTCACCTCATTCACGATCGATTAGGCAGTGGATTTACTCTTCTTTAGGCCGATTCAGCTCGCACCGACTTCTCCACTGATCGTCATATGTCTGTGTAATCCTTTGGCCTTGGTGGTTTCATCAAGTGCTTGTCCATACCACAGCTGACTCGCCTCGCACAGCTCAAATTCACTGTAGTTAGAGGTACTATGTATGTAGTCATTACATGGCGGACCAGGTCGACCCCTGTCCGCATGTCTACTGTCCGTTGCATTTCAGTTCATAAACCATATTTTCTTTTTTGAACACACATGGGTATTCAAGCCAAGATTAGTTTGTCTTCTACCAGGGGGGTTCCAAACCTTTTAGGATAATGTTTATCCGCACTTGCACCCAGTCTGTACCACGAGGCCAAGCAGGGTACAGATACGGCAATGGTACCTGCATTTATCTTCCGATATCAAGCCGAGGACCGGAGGAGACACTGCATTGGGCCTCGAGGGTTGAAGCTGGTCGTTGGCCGACAGGCTGCCTCTTCAGGCAGGTAATAACACTAGGAGGTGGCGGATGAAGCATACTGTACATAGAAACTTCCATTTCATGTTTCCACCGAGCTGAGTGGTGGAATCTATTGTCATATTAGTCTTTCCATTATCCACAGAAAATAGTGGAAAGAAGTCCACCATTCGCAACAGCTAGCACGATCGCAAAGACGTGTTCCTGGACCTCCATGTCTGTGCATCAACAAAGCAAGTTCTACGGATGGCATGTTTCGGACTGATGATCTCCATCAACGGTCGTGGAAATCATTGCGAGATCTTTCACATTACCCAATACGGTATAATTATCTTGTCTACCTACGCTGATTTCTGCCGTTCAAAAGAACCTGATTGACCAGGGTCAGTTTCATCAACGAGTATCAAGGCTTGAGCACAGAGACTTCATGTGCACAGCCCTTTCATCAAATTTCGAGTTTTCTTTTAAAGATGCGCACTGGCCTTGCCCGTTTACTTTCTTTCCTTTGCCGTTTTATATACGAAACATTGTGGCGGGAGAAAGAAGCAGTGCTCAAAATATGGTCTGTGATCATTGACCGAAATGGCAACTCCTTAACACCAATCGCTAGCAAATGCCAGTAACAGTAGAGATCAACAAGTTGTAAACAGTTGAGATTTGATCATAGCGGCATATGATTGACTTTTCTTATGTAACACCATAAACTGCGTAACTCAAAACAGTAAGCTGAGCCAAGCGATATGGTCCAAGATGGGTGTAGAAATTGCAAGAACAAGTTTGCATTGTGGTCTGGGCAGATGAAGCAGTTGGCTGGTTATCTAAGTGCCCCGTTGGTGTATCGAGAACTCAAGCCTGACTACCCAGAGTGTATATTTGTGATAACAGCCAGAACTACTCGAGAGACAGCTTCTACTGATGCCTCATGGGATCGCTCTGGCGGTTAGACGAATGCAATATTCGCCTGTAAGACAAATTCCAGCAAGGCTCGGAAGATAATGTGATACTGGACATGAGCCATATGATGGAACAGATGTAAAGTAAATATGAATTGTATTGGGTAAATTTGTACTGTCCGTAACTTGAAATGGCAGATACTTGGAAAACCTATGGTAACATATGCGACTTTAATTGATGAAGCGCAGTAGTAAGTATGCGGCAAGCCGATCTGGCTTGGCCAGCATATAAAAGTTATCGTGAGAAACTTTTGTCATTGAACGATATTGTATTGCATTGAGCAAGTAACCGTTCACTGGTCGTAAACTCCATCTCTAGATACCTACGTAGGTTAGAATATCCCCTCTAGGGTGGCATGGTAGACAAGATGGGTTGTGGAATTCATCGGGATATTTTGTCTACGAACATGTGTTGCGTCCAACGTAAAAGTCCCGGGTAGTTATCCTCCACTGTTCAAACCAAGAAGCCTGACAAGGCATTCATCTTCGGTCAAGGTTTGAACAATGGTGCTTCATCATTATCCATGAATGCTGATATGGACAGAAGTGGCAGATTGGATATTTGCTATTGAGAAGCCGACAAGAGTGGTTTGTTAGTGACCGGGTTCATCAGACAGACCTAGATGAAGTTGGTGTTCGCCAGTCTCTCCTCTTGAACAGACTACGATTTCGTTACCATATCTCAGCCTCCATGAACGTTGGCCCGTAGCCCGCACTTGACGAAAAAGCATTTATATGGTCCTCCCATTGTGCTGTGTGGCAAAATACTTGCCCACGTGCTCATGAATGGCGTTGAGCAAACGCTCTTCATGCAGAACTACCGAGAACAATAGGATAGTCACCACGTACCACATCGCGTTTGCATAGCCCCAGCCAAGTCACTAGCCTTCTACAATGCAGTAAAAGAAAGCTTCACTTCCAATAAATGTCCCTAAAACGAAATCATGAATCTCATGATATCATTAGTCTATTCTTGGTGTTTGTCTATTGTGACCTGTCTCACCCACCACTCTGCATCTTCCGCAGTCTCTCCTCCGCAGCCCTTGCTCTTCTTTCTCGCTCTAGGCGCATCCTCATCTCTGGCGTTAAACCTCTCGCCTCAGCCTCCCTCTTCTCTTGGGGCGTTTGCTTGAGACCCGCCGCCAAGATATTTCCCTTCTGTTTGCGCCCCTCCGGCACCTTGGGACCTTCACTCCGTAACCTTTCCTCCTCAGCCTTTCGGCGCTCAGCTTCCTTATCACTGACTTCCTTCTTTTCTCTCTCGTCACGCTTGTCGGCTTCGGCTTTTGTCATGGCGGGTGGTACCTTGGCATCATCCCACGCCCATTTAGCTTCTCCAAGTTCGGAGCGGGCGACGCGGAAGGCATCGCGCGTTGATCGTTCACCAGCAAGTTCGAAAGGTGTCTTGCCCTCGTTGTTCTTGATGGTAGGATCTGCACCCCCGCGAACAAGGAGACCAAGTACTAACGGTGCGGCATTCTGAGCAGCGGCGAGGTGAAGTGGTCGTGGGGCATGATGATTCTGCTCCACGGGCTGGAACTCGAAATCGGCAGTGATATTATTGTTCTTGAGATATGAGAGCAAAGCCGGCACCTTTGACCTTCGCACAAACGCTTGCAGCTGAGATGTGTGGAGAAGCGCTGTCTCTTCTTCTTCCGACAGCTTGGGCTTTGAAGGCTTGGTACTTGTCTTTGGGGCAGACTCTGTCTCCTTCTTGGCCTCCTCCACAGGAACGATCTCGCGGACCTTGAGTCGTGTCAACTCGATAAAGGATCGCATAAGCTCATTTTGCGTCGCTCGCCTTGTGCTGAAGGGAAAGCCTCGCAGCCGAGTGTCATTGTGCTTCAACACTTGACCTTCATAAGGGCCGTACAAGGTTCTCCGGTTCGTCACGCCTGTCGCTCGGATGAACAGCAGTTCTGAAGTGTCGATAAGAGCCTTCCATTCTTGGAGCAGATTTCTCACATCCTCCACCAAAGCCTGCTCATTATATCGTCGCAAACTCGAACCAGCCGAGTGGGCAGCTCCTTTGGCGTTGTCGTTGGCCGATTGAGAACCACCCTGCTTTCGTCGCGTGGTGTACCGATGGAAAGTCTTGTGAGCCAGCACCGTCGCTTCTCGATTCATTGTCGTGCCGTTCTTGTTGGGTCGCGGGGCAAGAGAGACAACCATAGCTGCAAAGTGGCCACCTCCGATCATACATAGGAAGATATGAGGACCTTTGTATGCAACTTCTGGCAAGGCGCCCTCCTTGGGAATCTTGGGCATCGCGATGGGATCAACCTGTTTCTTCTTCAACACATCGACCAGGTCTTGGTTTCTTTGCTCGTCGCCCGTGAGAATGGCACGGTACATTCCAAAATAGGTCTTTTCAGGCAACAAAGGAGAACTGAACCAGATGAGAGGAGGCTTGCCGCGACCTGCTCGGCCTACAGTGTCTCCCTCGTCATCATCACCGTTCGAGTCGTTTGCTTTGTCGGCTAACCTCGCCTGCTTTTTTAAGAGTGTAGTAAGGGTTGACTCCTGTCGGCCATCTTCCTCCTCCTCCTCTGACTCGTCTGAATCAGAACCTGATAATGATTCGTCTAGGTCCCCAACCAACTTCTCGAACTCGGCTTCCGACACGGGTTTTTGTCCGCGCAATTTCTGTTTGAGATTGTAGTGGTGCAAATCGGATTTGAGATGTCCTCGCTGATCTATCACCGTTGTGAATGTGAGACCACACAGAGAACAAGCTTGAGTTCCGACGAGGCTGGTATCTGACGAGGGGCTTTCAGAACGGGACGAAGTCGCAGATTCGGCGGCAGCAATGGCTTCAGCATCAGCATCAGCCTTGAGGACTAAAGTATCCAAGACCTCGGCGGGCAGATCATAGACTTGGGATATGTCAGCACTTTGCGACTCTTGGATGTCGATCTATGGCGGGGTAGGAGTTGTCATGTTTACTTACGATACAGCGGCCTTCGAAGAAGATCCTCATTCGTTTTGGCCATGGCTACTGACTTTTATTTTCTGGTACGTATAAAGAATCTGTCTGAGAAAACTCAAGTTGTTCTAGTTGGCGTCTTTGTCGCGATACTTGAACTTTTCCACAACGCTGTCCAGGTATGACGCATCGCCGCAGTAAATTCCACAGCCCCACCAAAGTTTGAGTCAACCGGCCAGTAACGATGGAAACGCCACAGCCACAGATACCATATTGTACCGCCTCATGGCCAGTACAGTGCGTACTCGAACCCATACCATAC
>JABFFG010000425.1:0-37085 GCA_013623685.1 Fusarium transvaalense
TACAGTACAGTATAGTACAGTACAGACAAATCATAACATCCATGACTAGAGAAGGGAGGGGGTGAATGTGAGGTTTCGCTTCATCAAGTGCCGAACAATACAACAATATTTTATGACACACCGTCTCGAATTAAAGACGTATCCAGACGGGAGGTGTATTATGACAGAGTGAGTATGTACGTACTCTATTATATCATAGGTATCTGCAATATTGTGTGCTCTGTACTGTACTGTACTGTACATATGTACAGTCTCTGACCGAGCGCAAAAGTCAGCTCTGGTTAGGTAGTTAACCGTTGGATGAGTCTTGTCCTGACTTGAACTGACCCATTGCGGAAGCGAAGCGAACCGAAGCGAGAAGGCCGGCGCCGCGATGAGCGGAGAAAAGAAAACTAGACGGAATTAATTGTCTTGAGGTGTTTCAAACAAGTACTTACAATATGTACATACGGATACATGGTCGGTCTATAATAATCCTTACTCCGAAAGAGAGAGAGGGAAAGG
Source organism: Fusarium transvaalense (assembly GCA_013623685.1). NCBI lineage: Eukaryota > Fungi > Ascomycota > Sordariomycetes > Hypocreales > Nectriaceae > Fusarium > Fusarium transvaalense. The sequence goes on from JABFFG010000425.1 coordinate 505, forward strand.
GAAAAGAACATGTCTTCGGACCTCAACCGAGATAGGGTTGAACTGCCCGCGACAACTGTAAGCCATCGGTCGGAGAAGACTATTCTAGGGAACAATCAACTGTCGATCATGTTCGACAGAAACATCGTTTACACGAGAAACTGTCTTGTTACAGACGGAACGGAGTTGAAATGAACTGCTGATGCGACCTTGATTGATATGCGCGCGCTCTGCAGTAGCGTACCGTTATGCAAGATGATCCCTTGGCTGTTGCGTTGTCCTCTAACCGTTTGACACGCGGCGGGCATGAGATGAGATACATCCAGCAAGTACACACACACAACACAGCCTCTTGCTTTTTTGGATATTGAATCATGTTTTTTTGCCCTTGGTGATACCCTTGACTATCACCTGAAGAACAACAACAACCAACAAGCTAACTATAACTAAAATTGATCAATGCTACTTGATACATTTTTATCAAATAGCTCTAACAAAGAAATGATACCGACGGACATTATGGAATTCATGTGGGCGTTGATCAATAAACCCTACCTCTCTCTCTACCTCGAGACAAGATGCATATACATAGTGCCAACGTATCCGTGTCGACGATCATCAAAGTACAGTGTTACTAGGAACGGAGCAACGGGGGAACTCATTCAATGATGACAATGCATATCTTTTTTTTCTCAAGAGACGAGATACCAGAACAGGCCAAAGGTGCGGGTTTCGACCTAGACGTTGAATGCAACACTGCAAGGAACGTAGCAATTGCTGACTCTCTCTCTCTTTCTCTCTGTCTTTCTGCCCGTCTTCAAGTATAACAAAGAAAAAGGTCACGAGTAACAAGGCTGATAATGGGATGGGGTTCTTTTCTTCCCGATGTCCTTTTCACCCAATCTGCTGTGTTACTACCTAATGTAGGAATTGCAGCGAACCGGTATTGGCCATGCGATTCAATTTATGCTTTGGGCGCACAAACGACGGGAACTCTGCTGTGCAAGGTTACAGGTTTGGTTGAGAGCCATCTATCTGTTGATAGCTATTCTCTTACCTTCCTACCTAGGTAGGTCGTTTCAACACCGAAGATCGTTGCATGGGAAGGGGTCTGACAAGGGTTATTTGATCAAGACAGCCAGATAGAGGCCTCTTCCCCGTGGTTGTCAATTACTGCTGTCAAGCGCACAGTCTAGGGGAGTAACTATCTAGGTAGTTAGGTGATATTATACTCGAAACTTGCGGGGATGGGTCGGATTGGACTTCTCTACGTTTTCTAGAGGAATGGAAGATTGAGCCCCTGTCGTCACCAGCCAGTAATCCAGAGCCTCACTAACCATAAAGCCAATATTACATACGCTAATTAAGGAAGCGATACAAGAGAAAATCAACACTATTTTATCATTAGCAGCAGTATCCGTAACTTGGAGTATGAGCAGTCACTGGCATGATGACATGACATGACATGGATACTACTGATCTATCCATACTCGAGAAACATTCCCTTATTAAAGTCAGCTGCCAACTGTTTTGTACAACTCCAATCCAGGAGGCTCAATGCAAAAAACAATTAATCAATCAAACATGCGTTCAAGAAGAAGTAAATACTTAAAAAAGATGGAGGGTTGCAAGGATCCCAAGTTCCTCAAGGGTTCAAGGGCCGAGTGTTGGTTATACGAAAAAGCAAATATGTCCAAAGTTTGACATCAGAGCTGGCTGCTACGGATAATTAATCCACATTGGACAGGGAATCTGAGAGACAGAAAAGAGAAAGGCATTTTTTATCTTATTTTTGCTTTCTCATTCAAACGTAGGAGGCTGTTTCTGGTTTCTGGCTGGCATGTAAATAATTCTACTCCGGTTCTTGACCAAAATTTTGTCGATCATCAGACAAAGACTTTTGAACTACGCCTCTTGCCTTGTGAAGCACGTCGTTCTTTCTGACGTCCTACAAGCGCAAGAATCTCCCGATTTAGGCTTCGAGGGTGATGTTGAACAAGAAGGGGAAAAAAGAATTCTACTTCCGTCTTGTGCTTTGATTCCTTTTCCTTTTCCTTTTCCTTTTCCTTTTCCCGCTCCGTTCAAACCCGGCGGTTTGGCACGAGGGAATATCTTGCGGATATCGTGACAGGTGAGAACGGGAAAGGGAGGGGAAAAAAAAAGCCATGAGTTTTACGTATACATAGAATGTCAATTTACTTAATTAGTTGGCAGGCCGAAGTTGGACAAGGCGATATGCGATCGACGGAGTGGACTTGTCCTGTCCCACCGCCCAGAGTATGTTTGATATAGTAGGACAGAGTCATATCATGGATTCTTGTTGAGTGAGGTGAAGCAGTTCAAGATCCACGAGGGTCCTTCGCAGTCAGATGACGGGATATACCTGGCATCTCCATGTTACCTTTACGGAGAAGGAAAGATGCTGTTGGTTGGTTTGTGCTCTTGGGGTTTCTGGTCATATCCATGAATGAATGAGTGAGATAGATAGAGAGAGAGAGGAATCCTTGCCTTTCTGCATGTGAGAGAACATGATGGGCCGTGAGTTCAGTTGAGACTCTTCCAACATACTCCACCTTATCCCCGCTATAGCCATGCGCCCTTGTTTACGAGTACGGACAGTAGTTAAGTAACAAGAGGATCGATAGATAGCAGTCAAGATGGGATGACAGTTGACATTAGTTACTGAATATGTTTTGCTCGGAACAGGTTCATTATGATTGGATTGTTAGTTGGCTGACTGATGCTTAGATCGGCGGTTGATTTGATGCCGTGTTTGGACTCTTTTCTCTCTACTACTACTACTACTACTACTACTACACACACACACACACACACACACACACACTGAAAGCATCCATGTCATGACCGTTTTGTGTCATTGGCAACTTCAACGCCAAAACGATCAAGTTACAGGCACACTTTGCCCAATCCATCAACTCAAATCCTCTCTTCTGGCTACATTTCTCTCAACGATGCCCTTCCCGCGCATCCCACACCTATCATTGTATGCCACACCCACTCCTCAAATGTGGCATCCAATGATATATCTAATTGTAATTATCATACATTACCAGGGTCCTTGTAGACTTTATTGTTGTGATGTGATGAGATGTGCTGTATGTACTGTGCTGTGCTGTGATGTTTTGTTTTAGTCTTTGACGATGGCCTCTTTTTAGAGTTCGGACTCGAGGTCAAAGCCATTTACTCCATACTACTTGGCATGGATGTAACTTATCTTGAGAGTGCATCACTTGATCCAGGTGTCTAGACTAGACAATGATACCCTCATGATTACTTGCATGCTCCTTAGCCAAGGCACTGTAAATATTAACGGCCTTGCTGCCCGGTCTGTACTGTGCCGCCGCGGGTGTAATTCCTACCGCCCAGCCGCCTCTCATAACCCCTGTGATGCATGTTTCTCATTCCCATCTTTTTGCAAGTAGTCAATTTCCCCTCACTCATTGAATTTGAGCTATGGATTTGTTTTGTTCGAGGGAGTGATTTGAATGCTCAAAAGTCAAGGGTGTATTACGAGCAATTGCTATGAATTACGGATATACTGTAGTAGCTACTAGGTACAGTACATGCGGTTCTATGCAATATGCAGTGTGCCGACCAGTTCCTCTGGCGTGCTACTGTACGGGCTGTACTCACTGTAGTTTACACGCCTTCAGGTCCATATGATACCAATTGACACGCCCCTGCGGAGCCCTAGGTACTGTAGAATTTATCAACCAACACCTGGCATGGACACTCCTCTCTTTCTCCCTATGGCCTTGACCTTGAACCATCCATGCCATGCCATGCCATGCCATCCATACCTATGCATTGCATCTTGTCTACTGCAATAAAATCTCTCGCCATCGCTCATCCCGCCTTTTCACTCTCTCGCATAACATGCCCGTCCCATGTTGATCAAGGTACTGACTGATTGACTGCTTCTTTTTTCGTTTACTGGGTTACGTTTCGTACAAGACAGTGGAGGCTTACCTCCATCCATACCAAGGTTATCTGTCTTCCGATCCTCTCTTTCTTCTTTCCTCTGTCCTTCTCTCTTCCATTACTATTACTTTACTCCTTCCCCATCCCACTTCTCCGCAGTTCTCTCTCTCCTCTTCTCTTCTCCTTCTCCTCCCCTCCCAACTGCAGCCGGCCTCTTAATTGACACTCGGCGCCTTTTTGGCTCTTTAGACTCGCCCTTCTCCATCCTTTTGGACTCGTCGCCTTTGCCGCTTCGGGGCTTAAGTCGTTCAACTCCCGCGCCCTAAGAGCCCTAAGAGAGGAAATTATTTGCCTTCTTTGCCCAACCTGAGCCAAGCTTTCAAGGTCCTCCCCGTCTTTAGCGGACTGTGGCTTGCTCTCGCCCCATTACCTACTCCCGAGTCGAGAAACCAAAGAGAAAGAGGCTACTCTACATACTCTGTTCGACCAATCCCTGCCTTCGGAGAGCAGCTTAGAAAATCGCTGGAATATTCATTCACTACATAGTACTACGGCCAGATCGGACAAGACCCTAGCTACCTAGACAGGGCTGTCGGACCGGACTGGAGTCGAATCCTCGTAAAAGTACCTACATAACGACTTTTGCAACGCACGCTTCAATTCCGTCTTCCGCGCAACCTCTCTAGCCTCTAGCTTACCTAGCTTCCTTTCCTCCCCGCCGCACTACCCGGTCGGCCCATTATTCCCAGGAGAGCCCCAGTCTCCGCCCGACCTCTCTGAGTCCATCCCCTGTCGACAAGACGGACTTGCAGACTGCAACTGCATCTTTTTTTTTCTGGGTTGTTTTGAAGTGGACTTGTCAGAGCCCGAGCGAGCCCTTGGAAAACGTCTGTCTCTCTGTCTGACGCATCGTCATCTTTCCTCCGCTTCCATCGCTGTTGGTTCTCGACTTTCATCTTCTACCACTCGGCCAACCTTCATCACACCAGGTGCCATTCTTAGTGGACCCATCTAGCCCATCGAGAAACCAGACCAACTCGAATCATCCACCAATTCGTCTGAACCAACCGACTTTGGCTCCTAATCCCAAACTACCTGCATACAGCATCCATCCTTCAATCTTCGACATTTGGTTTCCAGCTCTTAAACTCTGTCTCGCCCCAAAATCATAGTTGCGTTACCTGTCTGCATCAACGCACGTATACTTTACTTGTGCAAAGAGAGCTTCACATCATAACGACGCCTACGACGATTACGACCATCACGATAGTAAAACAAGACTGTTGAGAGTCTTGATCACCACTGCATTACCACAACCTCTCTCTTTGTTGAAAGTTTATGGTGCTCGGTTTACTCCTTTGATAATTGTCATCCACGAATTGGGCCTCGACCTAGCCTAAACACGAAACGGTGCCGATCACCCTGCGATTATTTGCCACAAGTCCCGGCACATTCTCATTACTTACCCAAATTGACCCCATCCTACCGTCATACCTTTGTGCAAAGGCGCAGCTTCCCAGCTCCAGCTCCAGCTCCAGCTCAATCCATCATCGAATTTCTGTCCGACATTTAGGGAGTCGGGTGACCACCACCTGGCCCCTTACATCTCAGCCAACACGGCTCCACCGCGAGAATCAGATTTCCGCGACATGGCTATGGACGCTCTCAAAAACCTTGCAAACAACGTCCCGGACTGGTTGCAGCGCCTCGACGACCTCAGCGGCCAGATCGACCGACGCCAGGCCGAGCTGGCCGCTGTCGCTGCAGCAGAAGGAAAGAGTCCAAAGGCAAAGTCCCTTCGCAACAAAGGCTCGACCGAGTCACTAAAGCCTAAAGATGACCCCCCAGTAGTCCACACTGAGGCTCCTGGCGGTGAGGATATACTTGAAGATGCCGCAGCGCAAACACCATCAAAGACCTCCAATTCGCCTAAGGTGCATACACCGAGTCCCGACTCCATTCGCCAGCAACAAGAGATCATCAAGACAGCGCAAGCTAGGGCCCGAGCTCAGGTTAGGAAGAAGCCCAAGTCGCCCTCCATGATGTCCAACGAAGACGCTCCTGCCGCCTACCGAACACGAAGCATGATCATTGTCTACTATGACAGCTATGTACAGGGCTTCTTTGACGAACTTGTGCGATTCGTCTCATCCAGCCGCAACCTAATGCGCAAGGCCAAGATGGCCGCAAGGGTCGCCCAGATCAAGAAGTTGGCAGAGCAAGACGTGTCAGAGGATGGCAACAATGACGACGCCCTCCCGTCACTACGGTATATGAGCAGCAGACGATTCGGTCCCATGTCAATAGCGCGGCCCGGTGCTGGCGATCAGCCACCTGATGTATACGACAATCTCGATAAAGGCCTCGAATTTGTACAGAGCATGTGTGAGCACGGCGCTCACCAGTTTTTACGCGACGGAGATTGTAACGACGAAGTTAGCAAGGTGCAAAAGCGACTCGCCGAGGTCCTTGAGATGGCCAAGACAGAAATGGAACGCGTTCAGCGCGAAGAGCCTGAACTGGCCAAGGAGACAGGCGAAATGGGCAAGATCCGGACACGACGACCCATCAGCATGCGCCGCGAAATGTCTGCCGGCTTAAAGGAAGGCAGCCCAGCACCCGCCAAAGAGGAGAACAAGCTGGAACCCGCAAAGCTAGAAGCTGCCGATCCCACTCCAGCACCAGATCCCATGGCACCTATGGCGGTGGATCCAAATATCATGGAAGCCGACGAGGGCATTGATGTCGAGATGGAGATGCCCAAACTACAATATCGATCAACCCGGGCGATGCGCAGCCGCGGTCCATAGAGTGGACGTGAGCCGTGTGCCTGGGCTATTATTCATTGAGCGCCATGACAGGAAACGCTTGTAACCTGCCTTGCATTTAGCATTATTCACATTGTTTTTACAGCAATTGCCACGCATCCATACCATCATTGGCGTAACGGAACTGGGAAAGAAGAAGAAAGCTTTGAGAGGGAAAATCTAGCTGGGACTTATTTTGGGTTGTTTTGAAATGCTTGGTATCAAAAAGAACCCTCCTCACATCTTTCGTTATATATCTTATCATGAAACATGGGCATCGCATTTCAAAAGAAGAATGACTTTGTCTCTTTTATTTAGTTGTTGGTTGTCGGTCATATATGTCTTATTTACATGGGAGCTTTGTTCTTTTCCACAAAAGAGAAGGGCCATTCATAGCGTCGGGTTGTTGCATGCTCTCTACCGAAATACTAAGGGGATTTCAAGGGATTTCGTTGACTCATCTTCCTGTTTTCGTGTTTAAATCTCTTGTTTTATATAGCTTCTTTTCGTCGTAGGTCATGATCACGAACAACGGGAATACTTGAAAATAGATCGCATGGGTTGTGATCCAATACAATTTTATTTTAATATCATAACCTGTTCTCAGGTGTTTACTTGTCGCTATGCTGTGTGTGACTGTACATAGTAGACTTGCTCTCGTAATCTGGAAGTCGTCGACATTGAAGAATAGAATAGGCATGGATTTCTTGTTTGAATGGGGGTTCGGATAAAGTTAGTCAGATCTTCATCATGTGTATGGAACTAGTTATATGGTAAAAGAGGCACAAATTTCGCCCATCGCCATTTTCAGAATCCGTATGCCTGGATTAAGGGAAACCCCTCCGAGATGTATCTGCATGTTGTCTTTGACAATTCATATTGATTGAAGCTGTTAGATGCGGTTGGCACCATTACCTTAAAAGTGTGGGTCGTGCAGCTAGGTGACCGACCGCGTGCTCAGGTACGGCCTGCCACCATATGACGTCCCCTGTGGCTCCTACTTCACTTCTCCTTCTACATCAACAACTAGGTTACAGCTTCTTGGTTCCTCATCCTGCATCACAACGAGTTGAAAAGCTATAATTTACAACGACCTGTCTCGAATAGCTTACTTCTATTAAGTTGTCACATCCGAAATGATGACGGCTTCATGCGCGGTTGATCCATAGCTTCTTCCACCGGTTCGTTAGGCCCCCCGCCAAACCATGGGTCAAGGGTTCTCCCTCGCCACGCCGTCCGCCGGCTCCGCGGGCATCGACATCTCGGAACTGAGTGATGTGCAGTATGAGAAGAGTATTGGGAATGCGAGGTTCATGAAGACTATCCGTGGTCGTCACGAGAATGGTCTAGTACTTGTCAAAGTCCTCGTGAAGCCGTATCCGGAGGTCAAGCTTGAAAAGTACAAGAAACAGATCATCGGTGAGCTTCTGAATCGTCCCGACGTCCTTGGGAAATCACTAACCCGTGCCCAGAGCAGCACAGAGCGATAGCAGACGTTCCCAACGCCCTCGGATTTCAGCGCATCATCGAGACCGAATCTAACGGTTACCTTGTCCGCCAGTTCCTTTACAGCTCGCTTTACGACCGCCTCAGCACTCGACCATTTCTGGAAGATATAGAGAAGAAATGGTTGGCCTTCCAGCTCCTTTGCGCCCTGCGTGATTGTCATGCGCGAGACGTCTACCACGGTGATATCAAAGCGCAGAATGTCCTCGTGACATCCTGGAACTGGTTGTATCTGTCGGACTTCTCATCCGCGTATAAGCCTGTCATGCTGCCCGATGACAACCCGGCTGATTTCTCCTATTTCTTTGACACATCAGGCCGTCGCACATGCTACATCGCCCCCGAACGCTTCTACGCTTCTGGAGAGGCACCGCCGCAGAAGGCAAAGATGACATGGGCAATGGACATCTTCAGTGCTGGTTGCGTAATCGCGCAAATGTTCCTGGAGTCGGAGATATTCAGTCTCGCTCAGCTGTATAAGTACCGTCGTGGCGAGTACGACCCTGTTATTACACATTTGAGTGTCATTGCAGATAAGGATATCGCCGACATGATAGCACATATGATTCAGCTGGACCCGGAGAAACGATACTCAGCGGAGCAATACCTAGATTTTTGGAAAGGCAAAGTGTTTCCGCATTACTTTTACAATTTTCTGCATCAATACATGGGACTTGTCACCGATCCATCGTCGGGAAACAATCCCATGTCGGGTGCGTCAAGGAATCTTGGAGAAGCGGATGATCGAATCGACCGCGTGTTCTATGACTTCGATAAGATATCATACTTCCTTGGCTATCAGCTCGAGAAGCGAACCTCACAGGAACTTAAACCATCCTCCAGACTAAGCCTTTCGCATTTCCCTGTACGGCTCAATATACCAAACCACAACCACACAGTGTCATCTGCTTTAGAACCGCCTGAAGACGATGGAACATTAATATTCTTGACACTCATTGTGTCCCAACTAAGAAATACCGCACGCGCGTCTTCCCGGATCCGCGCATGCGACGTGCTTCTCGCCTTCTCTGAAAGGCTTACTGACGAAGCCAAGCTGGATCGAGTGTTGCCGTATCTGATGACGCTTCTCGTACCATACGAGACAGACCTGGTGTTGATTGCTGCTATCAGAACCATTACTCAGCTTCTGGAGCTTGTGAAGATGGTCACTCCCATCAACTCTCATGTTCTGGTAGAATATGTGTTGCCCCGCATGGAAATAGCACTGGGCTCTCGGTCGAGGGTCCCTAGCCCGTTAGTCAGAGCAGCATATGCTTCTTGCTTGGGAAGTCTTGCGACAACTGCGCAACGTTTCCTGAACATGGCTTCGAGTCTTCGCCCTGATGGCTCGGTACCCATCGCAGATCCCGAGGTTGAACCAGGCGCAGATGCCAAGGCAAATTTCGAAAGTGTCTTTGACAATGCTGGCCGGCAACTCTTTGAGGTCCTTGAAAGCCACACCAAGCAGTTGGTTGAAGATTCCGACAATTCAGTTCGAAGAGCATTTCTGGCCTCGGTGCCCGACTTGTGCTACTTCTTCGATGATCATTCGAACGATGTCCTCCTTACTCATCTTAATACTTATCTCAATGACCGCGATTGGACACTAAAATGTGCCTTCTTCGATACGATCGTGGGTATTGCAATATTCATTGGGAGCACAAGCTTGGAGGAGTTCATGCTACCCTTGATGATCCAAGCCTTGACTGATACAGAGGAGAATGTAGTACAGGCGGCACTTCACTCGCTTGCTCAGCTAGCCGGGCTAGGTTTGCTGTCAAAACCCAAGATTTGGGAGCTGGTTGACCTTATCAGCCGATTCACCATGCACCCAAACCTTTGGATACGGGAGTCAGCAGCAGAATTCTTATCAGAGTCGGCGCGATTCTTGGAACCTGCTGACGTGAGGTGTAATCTGATGCCTCTTGTAAAACCGTTCTTGAAAATAGAGGTTCTGTCTGATTTTCAAGAGCTCACTATCCTTGATGCACTCAAGAGACCTCTAACGCGAAACGTCTTCGACCAAGCAATCACGTGGGCTTTGAAAACAGAGCGCGGTGTTTATTGGAAGCCTCTGCAACAACTTAAGCCGCTGTTGTTTGGCTCCAAGGGGTCAGCATCAAGCCGATCCTCCCGAGATTTGACGCAGAGCTCCATGGGACGAGTGGCTCGCAATGATGAAGATGAACAGTGGTTGTCAAAACTCAGAAATCTTGGACTAAAGCACGAGGATGAGCTAAAGCTCGACGCTCTACGAGAGTTCATCTGGCGCCTAAGTAAGATGAAGGCACGAGATGCTTCAACTACAGACGGAAGCACATCTAACGGAGTGGTATCCCTGAAGACCTTGGGAGTCACTCCCCAAACTGTATTCTTTAACGATGCACCCCTTCGTGATCCGAAGGCAGTTGTGGACCTTGAGCGGCCAGAAGAACCATATACCATTGCAGATGCTCTTTTGGACGCTTCGATGACCATTGATGACTCGGCCGGTGGAAAGAGGAAGGTTAATACCAACCGCCGGGTACAAAGTGTTGGACCGCGCTCATCAGGTCGTTTCCTGTCACCGACTACTGCTGGCCGAACACACTCTAGAACGGCATCAGCATCGCATGCAGGACAGATAGGTGATGATGGATCCGTTCAAGGAGAAACGGCATCTTTTAGAAATTCAATCCGACACCAGGCGAGTGCGCTGAGCTTACTCGACCGCAAAGACAAAAACAAATCAATTGCACAGACTGGTACTACTGACACCAATGCATTTGGTGAAGTGGAAGGACCCTTTGCTCAACCCTCGGCAGAACAATTGCCATCTTCTAACGGGAAAGAAGGAGATACTGCACGCCCCCGAGTCTCAAAGCACAGTTATGAAGGGAACGACCCGAGCATTCAAAGAATGTTGGACAACATGTATGTGGACAACTTTCCCCGTGATGTTATCGAGTTTGGACCTATTGTCACGCCCATCAAGAGAAGCAAAGCGAACCGCATCAGCGTCCACCCTGGCGAAGAACCATGGAAACCTGAAGGCCAGCTTGTTGCAACGTTTGCCGAACACAAGAGCCCCGTCAACAGGGTGCTGCCATCCCCTGATCATGTTTTCTTCATAACAGGCAGTGATGACGGCACTGTGAGAGTTTGGGATACAGCCCGACTTGAACGCAATATCACGCACCGCTCTCGCCAAGTCCACAAACATGCTGATGGAGCACGAGTCGTCGCTCTCTGTTTCGTTGAGAACTCGCATTGTTTTGTGAGCTGTGCGTCTGATGGCAGTGTGCACGTGGTCAAGGTCGACACAGTCTCTGCTAGTGGTGTGGTCAGGTACGGCAAATTGCGTGTGCTGCGCGAGTACCAACTCCCAGATGGCGAGTTCGCAGTATGGTGCGAGCATTTCAGGCAAGAATCGAACTCACTCCTTATCATTGCTACGAATCGTTCGAGGATCCTCGGTATTGATTTGAGAACCATGGATCTGCTTTACACACTCGAGAACCCAGTACATCACGGAACGCCTACTTGTTTCTGTGTGGACCGGAAGCGTAATTGGCTTTGTGTGGGCACTTCCCATGGAGTAGTCGATCTTTGGGACTTGCGTTTCAAGATGAGACTTAAAGGTTGGGGGTTGCCAGGCAAAGGCTCGATCTACAGAATCTGCATACACCCCACTAAGGGGCGTGGTAAGTGGGTATGCATTTCTGGAGGAACTGGCCAAGGTGAAGTCACGGTCTGGGATCTGGAGAAGACAGTCTGCCGAGAAGTCTACAGGGCTGGAGGCAGCAAGGACGGCTTAAAGGGGTATGAAGCATGGGATGTTGACGAAGACAAGCGAGAGGGGATGCTTGGACGGTATGCTACTGATATCGAACCGAACGAAACTGCGAATGCAGACCGAGGAGTTCGCGCTATGGTTGTTGGCACTGCAACTGTCGACGACTCGAGAGATGTTAGACACGCCTTCATCGTGACTGGAGGTTCGGACAAGAGATTACGGTTCTGGGATCTTTCACGAATGGAGAGTTCCTTTATCTACAGCGGTCTCACGCTAGATCAGGCCAAGCCAACTTATACAACATCACACCCCACAACGGCGCTGACGCTCAACATAGAGCGATTTCCCAGACAAGCACCGACAGCTCCCAATGCGGGCTCCGGGTCTAAAGCCAAGTCCTCAAGTGCACGACCGCCAAGATCAACAGTTATTTCCCTGCAACAGCAGCAACTGCTGCAGTCACATATGGATTCCATTTTAGATGTGGCGTTGCTAGAGTTCCCTTATACCATGAGTGTGTCGGTGGATCGAATGGGTGTTGTGTTTGTGTTTCAATAGAACCGGGATGCAATTGGAAACGTCGTGCTAGAGTTCAACAAGAAACCGAGAGCAATCACTTTTTAGTTAGCTGGTATACATACACTGGAATTCTAGATAGAGAAATGAATCATACTTGATTCTGTAAAGACCTGCCATATCTTTATTTGATTGCATATTTTCATAGAAAAATGGAAATGATCGCCTTAAGCTGCGTAGAAGAAAATACATCTATATTCTTGAGTCCTTCTGGACTTGATGGATCATGCATGTGTCTTGGTTCTGACACATTGATAGAACAGGCGTGTTTGTTTTGTATCGCTTCTGTATAGGTTTATTAATAGATAAGCTACTGAACTATATGGATAGAGAGCTGAAAGATCCTAAATTATAGACTTTGGACTCATGTTGCACTCCTGAGATCATGTATCTAAGTCGTTGAGAGATATTGTGGCTGAAGTTCGGGTGCCACTCTGAAGCTTCAGCCACATGCGACACCAAAATTTCCCCATCCGCCTCGTCGAGATCATCAGCCTTGCCATACATATCAACACCACCGACATTCTATACGCAATAACGTTGCCGAACTTACGATCCCGAGCCCACAAAGAAGTGACTATAATAAAATTCCATATTTGAACCCCGAGGTAACAGCCCCAAATCCAAGATGCGGCTCACCGCCGACCTCATCCGGGATTCCCTATCCTACCTCAATCCTCTGAAGGAGCGAGAGCTTGATCTCCGAGGTGCGTTTTGAAAAGAGCAGATGCTACACGTTTTGATCTTTAGAGAGCGCAGAGTTGATACAATCGTCTTTGCGGCGTAAACAGGACACCGAATTCCAGCGATTGAGAACTTGGGTGTTGCTGGCGTAAGTTTTAGCTCCCCATCCTCTGCTGCTTGCACAATTGCTAACAAATGGACCTGTGTAGCCTCACGATGCCATCGACTTCACCGACAATGACATCCAAGTACTGGGTAACTTCCCCCTGTCGCCGCGCATAACGACCCTCCTCCTCGCACGAAACCGCGTCTCGAGCATCCAGCCCTCTCTAGCCAAGGCCATCCCGAACCTTAGCAACCTGGTGCTATCGTCAAACAACCTCGTCGAGCTTGCGGATCTGGACGCGCTAGCGTTGTTCCCCCGGTTGACGCACCTGGTTCTGTCTGATAACCCCGTCTCCAAGAAGGAGGTGAGTCTGGAATGCGACACAGGTCAATGACTCTTACTGATGCGCGGTGTAGAACTACCGATACTGGGTGCTCTGGAAATGCCCCTCGGTACGATTTCTCGACTTCGCCAAGGTGAAGGAGTCTGAGCGGGAGCGGGCTCGCACACTATTTGGAACTGAGGAAGAGCCTACTGCTTTGGCTGCCAAGGTTCGTGCTACTCTGTCAGACAGCAAATCGGTCACCCCCAAAACTAACAATATACGCAGATCCAAGGTATCAAGACCACCAACTTCAGCACCTCCACCGACGGCTCGGAAGCACCCTCCAAGCTTTCACGAATAAAGCTCACGGATGCCGAGAAGAAGCGATTGCAGGAGCGCATCAAGAAGGCTACCAGTCTGCAGGAGATTATTGCGCTGGAGAAGGAGCTCAACGAGGGGCGTCTGCCTTCTGGTATTCACGGAGATGCTATGGAGGAATAATGCTTCGCATGTATGGAGTAGAGCGACTAGCCGCGCAGGATCTGGATGGGGTTTACAGAAAATTTCATGATTATTCGTCTTTTGGGATATATATATCCTCTTGCAATGACTATTTATAGTTGATGCCACCACTTCTCCTATCTCGTGCTCTGGTGTTTCTGATTATTTGGCCCAATTGACGTTGAGCTAGAGTGCTTTGATATGCTTAGTCCTGATTGTCGCTGTTGAGTACAACTGATAACTAGCCTGTCATAGCTACATCTCCGTCCCGGTTCACTTCACCTGCCTGTCGTGACTCCAGCTCCAACTGCGAGTTGGGGTCATTTTGGTCGTCGTTGAGATGCGCAGAGGCACCCATTGAGCTGCCGTTGACGAGAGGCTTCTTGGCGCCGTTTGCCACCGGAAAGTTGATTGTCTGGTTGTTGCTGTTGTCGCCTTGAAGACGTGCTTGTGTTGCCTTGGCAGCGGCCTTGATGTGCTTGTAGGGCACTGTCTTTGGCACGACATCTTCGAGAAATTCAAGGTTGTCATGATGTGAGATGGCAGACGCTAGCAGAGTTAATGAGAGTGATGACAAAAGGTAGAGGGCGGTAGACTCACCGACATCCTTGTATTGGATGTTTCGACGGGGCTTGCGGTCTAGCTTGGCTTGGGTATGTGATTCCTCTGCTAGATGTTGGACGAACATCTCCTATATAGTGTGAGTACAGGATGGACAGGATAAGGGAGAGAAATCATACGGCAGCGAGTGTTATGACGAAAGCTGCATTGTTTGAGCAGAGACCGATCTCGGGGTCTTGTGCGATAATCTTCTTGACTCTTGAGACTGAGCCTGTGTTAGAACTGCCTGTGGTTCTTTGAGCTTGATGATTGAACTCACGTGGAAGTTGGTTTTGTCCTGTAGGCTCCTTACGAGGAGGAATAGCTGTGGTGTTGTAAGGCATGATGGTGGGTAGAAAGATTATTGATTGTGTCGAGTATGAGTCTGTAAACGTTAGAATATTTGAGCCCGGTGACTTTGATATTGGTCCGTCCGTAGTGGAGGCTAAAGTTGGAGGACGTTATGGGTGAAACAGGAAGGACAATGATGGAAAGAAAGGTAGTTTATTCGACACGGAGCACTGAGCGAGCTCAATCTCAGTATGATATCGAAAAACAACAGAGCTTAAGCCACTCAAAGCCAAACGTACCTTGTTTGAATTAATGCAGTTCAATAACCAGAGTCAATGTCAGGGGCTAAGCTGCTCCGGAGGCTTGAAAGGTTGAATAAAGGGTCAACAAGAGGTAGAAAATTGGTAACGAATAAGAAGAAATTATTCTGTTCAAGTTTAGTAATTGGCAAGAATCGAAGCTGAGTACTGTATACCTATGGAATTGTCATCCAAAAAGGTCAAGACATACATACGCGAAGAAAGTCGGATGAGACGCGATGCTGCAACCACTAAACGCGATTTTTGTGGCTAAAGCTTAAGCCACATGTTGGTGTCTGTCAGCCTCCCTGCTGGCCATTACATATGACACTTTCCATAGAACAACCTTTACAAAAGAAAACTGTCGGAGCAGAGACAACGTTTTTATTCCCCTTGGTAGCATATCTAACCCGTCGGTCCCTCTAATCCGAGTTGCGCGACTTCAGAGCCACCTGCAGAGCGACAATGGTCGCCTTGTCCGAGCCATGAACGTGCGACAATCATCCTTCAGCTTGGCCCCTCCTGGAGCCGAGAGACGTCCTTCAGTAGTATCACGTCTATCATCCGTCTTTTCCAATGCAGATCAGGAAGCGGGGAACGCTACATCTACAGGGGCGGGCCTCATAGAAGAGGAGATTGCCGAGATTAAGAGATATGAAGTAAGTCGGATGCATGCGCCAGACGTGCCGTCTCCACGCTAACCAATGGGCTAGGACTTTACGACCATAGGTATGCGCCTTTCACGACCGATCACGAATGACAATCCTCCTCAATACTAATATGCGTGGTAGACTGGGTTCAAGACGCCGCTCGCGAGCAAGCAAAGCGTAAGGTGCGGAGGAAGCAAGCAGCCGGTCTCTACGATAAAGGACAGCCTGGCTGGCGATATCAGCTATGGAGGAGTTATGATGCGGCGCAAGCCTGGATTGTGGTCACCATCATTGGTGTTGCAATTGGGTTGAACGCGGCGCTCCTGAACATCATCACAGAATGGCTCTCCGATGTCAAGATGGGTTACTGTGAGACCGGGTTCTATCTAAACGAGAACTTTTGCTGTTGGGGAGAAGAGAATGGTATTATACTGTCCTCCCACTGCGTTATTCAATGATACTGACAGGAGACAGGTTGCGACCAATGGCACAGGTGGACAGGTTTCGAGCCTTTTAATTATTTTGTATACCTTGTCTTTGCAGTAAGTTGTCGTTTTCTCCTTTGCGCCAGCATCTAACTCGATAGACTCTATTTGCTTGTGTCGCTGGCACCCTGGTCAAGTCGTTTGCACCATATGCTGCAGGTTCGGGTATTTCTGAGATCAAGTGTATTATTGCCGGGTTCGTTATGAAAGGTTTCCTTGGCTGGTGGACTCTGATCATCAAATCCGTCTGTCTGCCCTTGGCCATCGCATCTGGCCTGTCAGTTGGCAAAGAAGGTCCCAGTGTGCACTACGCTGTGTGCACAGGAAATGTCATATCTCGACTCTTCGACAAGTATAAGCGCAATGCTTCCAAAACCAGGGAGTTTCTGAGCGCTTCCGCCGCCGCTGGTGTTGCTGTTGCTTTTGGCAGTCCTATTGGTGGTGTGCTATTCTCTCTCGAGGAGATGTCCAACCAGTTTCCTCTCAAGACTCTTTGGCGTAGTTACTTCTGCGCCTTGGTGGCGACGGCTGTCCTTGCTGCTATGAACCCCTTCCGAACGGGCCAACTGGTCATGTTTCAAGTCGAGTATAAGAACGACTGGCATTTCTTTGAGTTGCTTTTCTATGTCCTGATTGGTATTTTCGGAGGACTCTATGGAGCTTTTGTAATCAAGTGGAATTTGAGGGTTCAGTCCTTCCGCAAGAGGTATTTGAAGGATTATGCCGTCCTCGAGGCAACCCTGCTGGCAGCTGGTACTGCCATCATTGCTTACCCCAACGCTTTTCTGAGAATCGACATGACGGAGAGTATGGAGATGCTCTTCTCCGAATGCGGTCATGGAGAATCGTATCATGGCCTTTGCGAGCCTGGCAAAAGGTGGTGGAACATTACATCACTG
The DNA here is from genome assembly GCA_013623685.1 of Fusarium transvaalense. NCBI lineage: Eukaryota > Fungi > Ascomycota > Sordariomycetes > Hypocreales > Nectriaceae > Fusarium > Fusarium transvaalense. Next base: position 17,930 of record JABFFG010000425.1, read on the forward strand.
TTCCTGGCTACTTTCCTGCGACTGTTCCTTGTCATTCTGTCTTATGGATGCAAGGTCCCGGCCGGTATCTTTGTTCCTTCCATGGCTATTGGTGCATCCTTTGGAAGGATGGTTGGTATTATTGTCCAGGCTATTCACGAGGCCAATCCTACCAGCGTCTTCTTCTCCGCATGCAAGCCAGACGAGCCTTGTATCACGCCCGGCACGTATGCGCTGCTCGGAGCTGCCGCTGCACTGAGCGGTATCATGCATATCACCATTTCTGTGGTGGTCATTATGTTTGAGCTTACAGGTGCTCTCAACTACATTCTCCCCACAATGATCGTTGTTGGAGTCACCAAGGCTATCAGCGACTTATTTGGCAAGGGAGGCATTGCCGATAGGATGATATGGTTTAGCGGGATGCCGTTCCTTGACAGTAAAGAGGAACACAACTTTGGCGTACCCGTTTCGGCAGTCATGAGAACATCGGTTGTGTCAATGCCTGTCAATGGGCTTACTCTGGGTGAAGTCCAGCGTCTTCTTGCCGACGACCGATATCAAGGCTTCCCCATAGTGGAAGATAAGCACACCAAGGTTCTTATCGGTTACATCGGCAGTATCGAATTGCGTTATGCTATCGACAAAATGAGTCGAACATCACCTTTGTCTGAGACATCAAAGTGTACTTTTGCACCATCATCGTCAAATCTATCAACCACGTCGCTCCATGGCGACTCGTCGCATCCCTCGACCCTCGACTTCAGTCGCTACGTCGACTCAACACCTGTCACAGCCCACCCAAGATTGCCCCTTGAGACCGTCATGGAGTTGTTCCAAAAGATCGGTCCTCGTGTTATCCTTATCGAATACCACGGTAAGCTCACTGGTCTTGTGACAGTCAAGGATTGCCTGAGATATCAGTTCAAGGTTGAAGCAGCCGAGAACCCCAAGGACAACCACCGTATCGAAGAAGGGCAGGAGCAATTATGGAACCTGCTCCTCAGGGCCGGTAATTGGTTCTCTTGCAGAGTTTCGAGATATTCTGGGGGTCGGATACGTTTGAGTAGCAACTCTGGTGAAGAACGGCCTTTAGGCAGAGGGCAGATCCTGGATGGGGATGAGGAAGTATTGGATGAAGGAGTCGAACTGGAGAGTCGACGGTAAGTGTATGAGTATTTGCTTGTCAGGGCTTGTGATATTTAAACTATAGAGATGCGCATGGTACGCTGGCGTTTTTGGAACTTGAATCTATTGTTTTTTATGTAGCCAAACACTTCTACTATATCAAATAGGCTATATATCTCTGTACACATCATGTCTAAATAAGCATGGCCAGCCCCCAAAATGACACTATCGTGACCTCTCATCCGACACTCTTCCCAAATCAATGATATCTTCATCGTCATTTCTTCTCTGTTCTTCTTCATCTTCAGTTGGTACAGGCACATAGCTTGGCCCCTCAGCTGCTGCAGCAGCACCAGCATCCTTGGTCTCATCCTTTCGTCCCACAATGACATTGCCTGCAACAAGGAGCGCAGCACCAGCCCACCACAGCGGCGGTAGAACCTCTGAGAAGATCAAGGCGCCTAGCACAGCAGTGACCATAAAGTTGGTAGAAGTGTTCAAGATGGATACCTGCGTTGTAGATGTACCGCGTGCAAGAGCCTGCGTAAAGAGTGTCCACATCTAAGACAGTGAGTAGATGTGCTATAGCGAGGGAGATTTTATGAGTGTAACTTACCACACCATTGAATGTGAGATTGAGGACAAAGAACAACTATTAGGTTTAAGCATGGCGTCAATCGAAAGATAAAGGAAAACCTACACCTCGAACTATATATTCGACAACGTCCTGATGAGAAGAGAGCCCGATGAGGTTTGCTATGCCATTGGAGAGGTTCGTAGTAAGATGTGTAGTTGTCCTGAAGTAATATTTAGCATGAGTTATTCCTTGGGAATATAAAGTATTGGTATATGCCCTCTCGAAGTCTGTGATACATTCCATTCATATCTTGACTAAAAGGAACATGACTCCGATATCAATCCAAGACTTACAATTTGGCAAAGACACCATTAAAAGCTGCGCAAGCGCCGCTAGCAACAGCAAAGAACATCCATTGCGACCGTAGACTCCAATTGCTAGGCGATGGCATTGTAGAAACAGATTCGCTCTTCAAGGATGAAGGAGGAGAGTGTTCAGGCTCTGAAGCTGCTGCTGCTGTTTGGCGTTTACGAACCATGGTTATCGGACACTTCGGAAGCTATAGCTTGGTGGTGAGATCGTAACGGCCCCTGATGATGATGATTGATGGACTTGGCATGGAAGCTTGTTAGAGGCTGAGAAGTGGTCTTTTAGTGGGGGACAGGCCCCCTGGTTAAGAGGCGCTCCAAGGAACAAGCCTTGTCAATTACTCAAATCCGGGGAAATGAATAAAAGTCATACATGCAGCTTTTAAATCGGAGTTCAATTAGAGAGTAAGTGAAACAGAATCATCATGCCAATCTTTGATTAACTGTTGTGAACGTGTTAAATTTTGGTTAGACTTCAGTTGTGGGAACAACTTCTACTGACTGTGATGACCTCTATATTGAGTTTCTGCCTGGAAGGGGTCATTTTTATTGTTGATGATTTTGAGGGTATTTAAAATTCCGGGCTACTCTGGAGAGTCATATAAGATAAAAAGAAGGAGAAAATCATGTCATTCTTAAATATTCTGTGTTAGCGCTGCGTCCAACGAGCCTGCCTTTGCATGTGCGCTGAGCTTAGTCTCTTATGCCCACCACAACCAATATTGCGTCCATAGTCTTTAAAAAAGAATAGCCATCCATATCCCAGACGCCGCCCAATGCTAATGAATCAATCTTTCGGTAGTTGCCCAATCTTTGACCGTTGTGTATCCGCATCTTCGTAGTTCGTGGTCCGCGATCGTTAGTCGTAGGACTTGTTAATCCCATCCTTTCTCTTTGGCCTTTTGAGCCTCGCTTCTTCTTCAGTGGTGGAAACAGTTGAGCCAGCTGATCTATCGTGTCACATCTCATATTGCCTATTGTCCCTCGCCGGGCTTCTTCGCGTTACAGCTGACGATCTTGACCTTGTTCGCTGTGATAGACTGGCTTCCACTGTCCATCTTGAATGTCACGTTCTTGATCAAGAAGGTCCAGACTTCATCGCAGAATCGGTAGGTATCGAGGCTTCCCTATGCAGGTAATGACGATAAGTGTTGCTCTAGTCACAAGCGCCGAGCATCGGAGCTATTCGCTTACCTTAAACTGAAGGCGGGCCTTGACATTCTTCTGGAGCGCCTCCGTGATGGCTTGATCAAAGTTACCCAGAATCTTCATGGCAAGCTGGGGGTTAATGCGCTCTTCGCTAATAAGATCATCGAGAGTGTCTGTCAGAGCAAGACCGATGCTGTAAGGAACCATGTTAGTTAACCTGTCGCAAAGCAGCGTATAGCAATCTCGCAATACCTGCTTCGTCGGTAAAGCTCATAGAAAGACTGCGCCCCGGTAGCCATCGTTTCGGTTTGATTTCGCGTGCGTAATAAAAAATTTGGTTATTCAATTGTTGATTCGGCTTTGGGCGGGTAATAGTATGTCAAAGGCAAGGTTCATGAAAGCCAACTGCCTGTGGAGGGTGTTGCGCATGGAGTAGCGGGAATGACTAAGCGCCTCGCACAGCCACAAGTCGGTCTCGCATCATGTGACGTCGGTCCCAGTTAATCCAGTTGCCTGCTTGCTGCTGGACACGCATCGCCTCTAGCTTCAATGTAGTACCTCTAAACAGGAGCTCCTAGAAAGCTCAATAAGCCACCTTCATCTGTCGCCCACCGTCACCAACAAATCAACCCCCCCGGATCGTCGATACAACAATTAGAACACCGTCGCAATGAGTCTATACTATGGAGCGGGCGGCATTGGGTCGTTCTTGACCATCGTTGGAGGCTGTACGCGATACCCATCCTCGAGAGGCGTTTGATAGTTGGAGACTTGGTGTACTTTTGCTGACCATGACGCCGTCGTGTAGATATGCTCTTCACCGGCAGCGGTGAATCTTTCGATGTCGGCGCGTTCCTCGAATCCGTTTCGCCTTACACCTGGGCTACATTAGGCATCGCGCTTTGTATCGGTCTCTCTGTTGTTGGTGCTGCATGGTGCGTATACCCTCATCGATCTGATACACGGCTCTAACGTCAATTTCCAGGGGTATCTTCATTACCGGCTCATCGATTCTAGGTGGTGGTGTTAAGGCCCCCCGCATCCGAACCAAGAACTTGATCTCCATTATCTTCTGTGAAGTCGTCGCCATCTACGGCGTCATCATGGCCATCGTCTTTTCCCAAAAGGTCGAAAACGTTGGAGGCGCCGAGCTCTACAGCGCCGAATCCTACTACACTGGATATGCCCTCTTCTGGTCTGGTATCACTGTCGGCATGTGCAACCTCATCTGTGGTGTTGCCGTTGGTATCAACGGAAGTGGTGCTGCTCTGGCCGATGCTGCCGATCCCTCTCTGTACGTCATCTATCCTACGTCGCCGCGCATGGTCGTCTTCTCTAACTAATACGTCTACAGCTTCGTCAAGATTCTGGTCATCGAGATCTTTAGCTCAGTACTCGGCTTGTTCGGTCTTATCATCGGCCTCCTGGTTTCTAGCAAGGCCCCTGCCTTTGGCGAGAAGAAATAAACCCATCACCCATTTTAGACATCCATCAAGTCCGACAGCCTTGCCGTCGGCATCAATTTTTGTGTGTTCCAAAAGAGATGGAGCGTGTGCATGCATTGCGCCAATAATACTTGGTCAGGCGTTTGGAAGATTGGCTCGGGAGGATGTGTTTTGGCTGTATCAGTATCAGTACCAGTATCATTTGGTGGTGGGGGTGTATATCACGACGTGGGATTTGAATTATGTGTTACTCAAGATTAGGATGTTATCAAGGCTTGTGAATTGTACGTTTCGATCGATTGCAAGTTGTAATGGTGCTGAATACCTGGTTTGCAGCTTTTCAACCTTTACTATCATTGTTGTCTTCTAAGCAGCTTGGACGGCATTCAACAATAGGACCTCAACCTTTGAACCCTTCTCCAGCTTACCCTTTCCACTGGGCAGTATCACCAAGGCGTTGGCTGACCTCAGACTGCCGACCTTGGAACTTCGTTGGCCGCCAGTGCTGGTTGCCGAGAGGAGTCCATCTTTGCCCACCGTCACCACGGCACGGTGATATTCAGGCCGAGGATCCAGAGGGAAATCGTGCGAAATAACGGCTGGGACTCTTGGAAGACCTACAGTAGAGGCACCAGACAGCTTGTGGAGCGACGGAAGCACAAACAGCTGGAAGGTGACTAGAGCAGACGCTGGGTTACCAGGTAGTGAAAATACAGTCTTGGTAACCCGCTGCCCCGAGTTATCCTTGACGGGGACCGTAGCAAAGGTAGTCGGCTTTCCAGGCTTCATGGCAACTCGGCCAAAGTGGATCGTGCCACCCAAAGAACGCTCAATCGTTGGCTTCAGGAGATCCAACTCGCCCATCGACACGCCACCAGTAGTAATGAGCAAGTCTGCACGGCGAAGTCCATCGCGAAGAGTCTCTTCCAGCGTGCCGGGCTTATCGCTGGCAATACCCAGATCTACAACCTCATAACCCCATTCTCTGGCAGCGGACATCAGAGTGATTCGGTTTGTGTCGCGGACTTCGCCTAGCTTCAGGTCTCCTGGACGATTGTACTCGACAATCTCATCGCCAGTTGAAAGAACGGCTACAACCGGACGGCGATAAATCTTGGCCTCTGAAACTCCTACAGATGCAAGAAGCCCAATCTCGCCACCAACGCCACTGATGGTCTCGCCCTTGTTAAGGATGACGCTGCCTTCTTTGACATCGCTGCCGACCTCGCGGATATTTTCGCCCTCCTTAACACCCTCCACTTGGATTTCTACTTCCTTTTCCTCCTTGCCGTCATCTGACATTGTTTTAAGTACTGTATCCTCTACCATGACAACAGTAGTGGCGCCTGGAGGCAAAGGGGCACCAGTAGTAATTCTTGCCAGCTCCCCTTCCTTCAAAGCACCAACCTCCCCAGGTGCTGCGTGGGATATGGCTGTAACAGGGAAGACTCCCTTTAGCTGACCATCTTTTGGGGCCACGACAGCATAGCCATCAACGATACTAGCGCGGAAGGCAGGTACGTTCTCTTTGGCCGTCACATCCTCAGCCAGAACTGAGTTCACAATCGATTGATCGACTGTAGCGGTAACAACCTCGGGTCCGGGGGTATGCTGTTCGATCAGTGCCAGCGCTTCTTCAACAGGAAGCATGGGATACGGTGACTCCCGGTATCGACGAGAAGGTCCAAGTGCAGGGTCGTTAGACAAGGTAGTTCCTGGCTTTGTATGTCTGACTAGATTCCCGTGGTTGTGTCCATGCCCATGACCGTGACTATGACCGTGATGGTGGTGGCCACACCCATGGCTAGCGGTCGAAGGTTGCTTGTTCTCACTTGAAATACCAGCTTCAGCTTCTAGCTTCTTGACTCCACCAGAGTGCATGGCCCTCGAATTACCACCTGCAGCTTGAATACATGCATGAGGTAGTGTCTTGATGATCGCCTGAAGGTTCTCCTTGGCGCCCTTGGGCGAGCCAGGTAAGGTGACGATGATAGTTGAATTACGGACTCCAGCAGCTGGACGGGACATCATTGCAACTTTGCATGGTTAGACTCAGTTGGAATAAGAATAAGAATAGGTCACCTACACGGCGTGACTGTAAGAGAAGCAGCAAGCATACCATGCACGAGGCCTGGTGCTTGCTTATGCAATAGGGGGGTCACTGCCTGAACGGAATGTTACCTTCGTTTATCTCAAGTCCCTTCATTCGAACTTACCTCAGGAGTAGAATCACCTGTTGCAAAACCAGTTCCGCCAGTTGTGATAACGAGGTTAATGCTATCCGACCCATCAGTCCAGGCGGTTATCTGACGTTGTATCGCGAGTACATCATCAGCAACAATCTTTGTATCATGAACCTCCCATTTCCCTTCTCCTTCGTCTTTCAACACTTGTGTAAGTATAGGGCCTGAAGCATCAGCAGAGGCATCTTTAGCTGCTGTTGTTGAGACAATAAGAAGGGCTGCCTTTAGAGGACTCGAAGGCATGGTCACAATGGATAAGGTAGCAAAAATACTATTCAAGACAGCTGGGTTTTTGATCGAAAAGACAGTTTTTTCAAGTCCCAAGGCAAAGATACAAGATTAGTAGGTATAGTGAGCATATAAATATGTAATGCTTGACTTCATCAACTGATAGCGGCGGGGAAGTGAGCTCTCTCAGTTGCTGCGGCCCCACTAACCCGGTCATGGTGGAACTCCGAAGTCGTTAACTTTACGGACATGCAACCCAAATTCTTCATCCAGTCACAAGCTCTTATTTATTCGTTTCTCAACTACACCACACGCATCAAGAGTAATACGACGATCTTTTTACTAGAAGTCTTTCAATATGGTGCGCATAAAAGAGAGATATCTCCTTGTCAACATCGTTTACCCACCAGACCCTGCAAAGGCTGCAAAATCAAATTTGCCAGACTCGGTTCTTCATCACCAGCCAACTATTGAAAGGCTCACTGCCGGCGCTCTTATCAAGGGTATCAAAGCTGAAGTCGCGTCACTATACGGCGACTATGGATCTGGAGCATTGATGACCTGCTCTGGTGAGTGATTCCCAATAATTCCCAAACGCGGTTCGTTATTGACATGGCTCTAGTGAAATACATTTCGTTGGCAACCTCAACTTTCATTCTTAAATGTTCAAGAGCTCACTATCAAATGCTCTGGTCTACGTTGACTTTTATGGATCATGTTCCCGTGAAGGACGGCAGACCGTGCATCTTTCGTGTTGTGCGCGTCAGTGGAACAATTCGCAAAGCTGAAGAGGAGGCTATTCGCCAGGCCAAGAAACTCATCCTCGCCGCTAAAGAAGATACCGGCCCCAAATCTTCGTTTAGTTCTTTGCGTAACCAGGACGAGATGGTCCTCGACATCAACGACGCGTCAAGCGACGAGGAAATGGATGATGCAGATGGCTGAACGGGTATCATTGCTTTCTAACTACTTTGATCCCACTGTCTTTGGGTACCGTCATGTCACCAAAATCAGGATCCATGCCACCTGTCGGGGCAGGTGGTTCTGATTGCTCCATCTCCATGGCTTGTTCTTCCTGGATACGAGCCTGTTCTTCCTCGGCCTCACGCTCCATTTGATCATACTCCACCTTTTGGTCGATCCAGCGCTCTTGGATGTCCTGCACCTCCAGCATGGACGACTCATTCCTCATGGCAACTGCCCAGACTGTATCGTTGGCTCCTTCAGCACCACCAAAGACGTATCCACCAGCACGATCAATGACACGAAGGATATGCATCATGCTCTTCTTGTTCTCGACAGCCAGAACCTCATAGCGCACCAAACCGTAGCTCTCGATCAGATTCGCGATCGCCTCGTTGAGCTTGCCGAACTTCTCACTCCTCAGGGCGGGTGATTCGGCCTCGAGATGGGGTGTCAAATATGTAAGGTCGTCCACGTCTGTGTAGTAATCGAGGTTGAAGGGAAGTTCGTCATAATCGGCGACTTTGTCGATCTTGGAGAGAATATTGATGTGTGGCATGTCCATCTGAATCATGGCGCGGAGGGAGAGCAGGACGTTCGATACGTAAAGTGACGGTTGCGTGAGGCAGAAGGAATCGGATAGATGGACACAGACAAGCTGGCAACAGTCAGTTAAGGCATTCTCGAATAGCGGAAGCGACCAACCCTGAATCCAATCTTCTGGAGCTTGTAGAATATGTTTCGCAGAGAGTTGTGATGTGTATACAGTTCGACTTGGCCTGGACAATCGAAAAGAATATAGTCTTCGCTGAACTCTTTCAAACCTTCTTCCAGCCACTCAAAATTGTGTTCCAACTCTTCGAGGGCATACAAGATGCCACCATTGGGTCCTAGTTTATCATCTTTCATGATCTCCTCGAGCTTAATCAGGTTGCGAATATCAAGTGCTGCAGGGTAGTTTGTATGATCGTTGGCAGGATCGAGATTGACGACGGAACAGGCTCGCCCAATGGCGCCCAGGAACTGGTGCACTTGATCGGTCAGATACACTATGAGTGACGATAGAGTTATGTTAAACTACTCACTGCCATCACAGTAGGTACTCTTTCCAGAGCCCGGGCTGCCAAGAACGAGTTGCGCAAAGGGCATCTCGAGAGCTGTCGCAAGATGTTAAGCTCAAGAGCACATGATCAAGCAGGAAATAAAGCCGTGAATAGCGGCAGCTTGGTGAGACTAACAGACTTTTACCGTCTGTTTTCTACACCCAAGATCACAATCTTCTGGTTGTGGTAGCTGGGACAGTAAATGTGAAATGGGATATGATTTATTCAAGCCCAACTGTCAAGCAATGAAAAGTGACGGCACAAACGGATAAGTTAGCCCCTCCACTGCCCGCCCACCTGGGCTCATGCCCGCCCGGAACAAATTCAGCGCCTCAGTCACTAAACCTCAGCGAGGTGGGGTATCATCCGGCCAATCCTCGGTTTCCAAGCTCCCCTGTAGCTCCGCACTCAATCACAAGCTAAAAGCTTTCACGCGCAGAAATGCAGTCACGCTTTCTCTTTTTCCTTTCCCATGTTCTTAAAACCTCGTCACCTCCAATTTTCTCCCTTCCTCCAAACTCCCTCCGCTTCCACGCGGTTCTTTTCTACAGGATGCTACGCTATGATGCGCAGCATTCTCATCATCAGCCATGGCATCTGATCCGTCAAATGCCGCTCAAATGGCGGGCGACGTCGCTGAGACTGTCGCCCATGCCCTCAGCTTCAGCAGCTCCCCTCCCTCCGCGATGAGCACAATGCCTGCTGTCACCGCCCATGAGCCTTACACATGGTTTGGCCTCTTTGGGTGGTTGATTCTGTCTATCTTTCACATTACATCGACCATCCTTTATTGGGTGATCCGGATCGCGACTATTAATGTCCCTTCCTTCTTATTCCACTTGTTCTCGACAAGCTGGACCGTCACCATGAATGCCACCACACTGTATGTCACCCGATATACTCTGTCGGTGTCCACCTCTAACAGTCGTGTAGCATGTTCATCGTGGCAGCTGTCGTCTCGGCCGTCAGTTGGGTTGTGAGATATCGCATTCTCAACATGTACTCTCGTCTACCTCCAGAGCCTCAGCGCAAGGAGCCGGAGATCGACCTGTTCCCAGACACTCACGAGGGAGGTACCAAGTCGGGCTTGGCAAACTACCTGGACGAGTTCCTGAGCGCCATCAAGATCTTTGGCTACCTGGAGCGACCCGTCTTTCACGAGTTGACCAGGAGCATGCAAACGCGGAAGCTTATTGCTGGGGAAACTATCAACCTCGAAGAAGAGAAAGGCTTCTGCATTGTTGTCGATGGATTGGTTGAGATTTTTGTCAAGTCAAACCGAAGCCCACGCGCCGCCGCCGCCTCTCGAGGACACCTCGATCTAGACTCATCCGATGAGGATGACGTCGCACCTGGTCAACAGACATATCAGCTTTTAACAGAAGTTCGCAATGGAGCACCCATGTCGTCATTGTTCTCAATCATGTCTCTTTTTACAGAGGATATTGGGCTGCGGCCAACCGAAGATAACGAGGATCCTTCTTTGCATCCCGCCAAAAGCAGTGGTGTTCGCCATCCGACTTTTGAGAAGCCGAATTTCCCACGTGCCCCTTCAGATGTCAATGTATCTATGCCTGGCACGCCTCATACTCAGGACTATTTCGAGGCAGGTGATAAGAGGCCCGAAGGCCTTGATGTTTCTGGTATAGAAACAGACCAGGCGGCTATTCCGCCTATGTCGTTGGACGGCTCTACTCCCCCTCCACCGATCAGGCCACCTATGCCAACGAGAGCGACATCTGGCTCGGCCCATCCAGACATCATTGCTCGCGCGACGGTTGACACTACGATTGCCATCATTCCTGCGAGTGCTTTCAGAAGGCTTATCAAGATTTATCCAAAGGCTACTGCACACATTGTCCACGTCATTCTCTCCCGATTCCAGAGAGTCACTCTTGCTCAGGCCTTTAACTACCTTGGCTTGACCAGTGAGGTACTACAAACGGAGAAGAGCATGATCAAGTACACCATGTGTCAGCTCCCAAACATCTTGCGAGGTGATGCTTTGGAGCGCCTGAAGGAGAAGTTTAAACGGGAACGTGAACGTACTGAAGAGGAAGATGACACGAAGGGTATTGCACTGCACAATTCGGCATCCACTCATCGGCGACGGTCTAGCACCGGACTACGAAAAGAGGCTATGTTGCAGTCAATGACAAAACTGAGAGGGACTTCAGTTGTCACCGGCACGATCGCACCACCTCGCGAGCGAGCCTCGCCTCATACCCCGAGTCCTGGAGACTTGCTGTCCAACACCCAGTTGTCTGGTCGCGGGACTTCGCGTGTTTCACCAGCAGATCAACGAGCCGTCTCTGGAGCTTCGATGAGACGGCAAGGTGCCAATCCGAAGGATGATCGGTTCTTCAATGATCCCTTTGACTCGAGGAGGCTAGGCCGCATGACATTGGATCCACGAGAAACTGTCGACGAAGACAATCTTTTCCGCGCTTCCATCCTTGAATGTATATTCAAGTCACTTGGACTGGATACCAGTGGAAGTGTGTCTCGCGAGCCGGAGTCCATGGAAGGCTCTCCCAAACTGGTTTCAATCGATCATCGGCGTTCAAGGTTTTACAACCAGAACAATGCCTTCGGCTTCATGCCTCCCTACGATGGCTCTGTTGATGGTGAAACAGAATCCGTGACATCCAACGGGACTGCTCTGCAAACTCCTGCCAGTGTTCAGGGCCTTGCCAACGATATGAAAAACGAGGTCGAGATTGTGTTTTTCCCCAAGGGCTCGGTTCTTGTAGAACAGGGAGAGCGAAACCCCGGTCTGTACTATGTCGTCGATGGGTTCCTGGATATTGGCACCAGCAGCGAGGGCGATGCTCACAACATCCTGAAGTCTAACGGGTTCGGCAAATCGCAGCCAGATCCATCATCCCCCGACCCGTCTGACATGGGATCATTTCCTAACTTGGCAAGGACTGAAGCTGCACGAGATCAAGCCGAGACAGAGACACAACAGTCCACGTCAAGGAAGCCCCGTCGCAGCATCGCTTTAGTTAAACCCGGTGGACTTGCTGGCTACATTGGAAGTGTCTCTTCATACAGATCTTTCATCGATGTTGTGGCTAAGACTGATGTGTATGTGGGCTTTTTACCACGGGCTTCACTCGAGCGCATCGTGGATCGTTATCCAATCGTCCTTCTCACGATGGCCAAACGATTGACCAACATTCTGCCACGCTTGATCCTGCACATTGACTTTGCTCTGGAATGGGTTCAAGTCAATGCTGGCCAGGTTCTCTTCCATGAAGCTGATGAAAGCGAGGCCATTTACATCGTTCTCAATGGGCGCTTGCGTCTAGTTCAAGAACGCAAGGGCGGCAGTGGTGGTGTCACCGCTCTGGCTGAATATGGTCAAGGTGACAGTGTTGGTGAACTTGAGGTGCTTACGGAGACCGCTCGCCCAGGCACTTTGCACGCTATTCGAGATACGGAACTGGTGAAATTTCCTCGAACGCTGTTTAACAGCTTGGCACAGGAGCACCCAAACATCACGATCAAGATTTCGAAGATCATCGCGTCACGAATGAGGGCAATCGTTGATGAGACGTCCAAGTTCTCCTCAAAGGATGCCAGTACCAGCCCCAAGACACTGATGCGAAAGTCGAACATGAATCTTCGAACGGTGGCTATTCTTCCTGTCACGGCCGGTGTACCCGTTGTCGAGTTTGGAAACCGTCTCATGAACGCACTCGCTCAAGTTGGCCCAGCAAATGGCGCCACTTCCCTCAATCAGGCTGCTATTCTCAACCATCTGGGCAAGCATGCCTTCAACAAGATGGGAAAGCTTAGGCTCTCTCAATATCTTGCTGACTTGGAAGAAAAATACGGCCTGGTTGTTTATGTTGCAGGTAAGCAATTGCTTTTCTCCTTTTCTTTTCCAGTAACTCCTTTTATGATGATAATATCACACATAGACTCCAGAGGCACAGCCGATGTTGGTTCTATTAACTCTAATTTTTTCCTGACTATGCCATATTGCACATTGTTATTCTTGAACTCTTGTGTGGGCGACTTCAAGCTAACATCATGATTCACTAGATACCAATGTCAACTCCCCATGGACGCAGACTTGTATCACGCAAGCAGACAGCATTCTCTTGGTGGGTCTTGCGGAAGGATCACCAGCAATTGGTGAGTACGAGCGTTTCATGCTTGGCATGAAGTCTACGGCTAGAAAAGTTCTGGTTCTACTGCACGCCGAGCGTTACTCTCGGCCTGGCCTCACCCGTGCTTGGCTTCAAAATCGCATGTGGATCAACGGAGGTCACTGTCACATTCAGATGGCCTTTAGGACAAATGAGATGCCGGTGCATCCTCCGAAGAAGCTTGGCCAAGCACTCAAGGAGCGTGTTCAGGTGCTACAGGCCGAGATACAGAAGTACACCTCTCGTAAGGTGCATCATACTCCATACTACTCGCCCGATTCGCCTTACAAGGGCGATTTCCACCGCCTGGCACGACGGCTGTGTGGCAAATCAATTGGGCTTGTACTTGGCGGAGGCGGTGCACGAGGTATTACTCAAATCGGTATTATTCGAGCCATGGAAGAGGCCGGAATTCCCATTGATCTTGTTGGGGGAACTTCAATTGGTGCCTTTGTTGGAGCCCTCTACGCTCGTCATGCAGATGTTGTGCCCATGTTCGGATTCGCCAAAAAGTTTGCTGGTCGTATGGCAAGTCTTTGGCGCTTCGCTCTGGATCTGACGTATCCTTCCGCCTCGTACACTACGGGACACGAGTTCAACCGTGGCATTTTCAAAGCACTGGGTGACACACAAATGGAAGACTTCTGGCTTGAGTACTACTGCAACACAACTAACATCAGTAAGAGTCGAGCGGAGTTTCATACCAGTGGATATGCGTGGAGGTACATCCGAGCCTCCATGTCCCTTGCCGGTTTGCTTCCGCCTCTGTGTGATGAGGGCAGTATGCTACTCGATGGCGGCTACATTGACAATTTGACTGTGTCGCATATGAAGGGCCTTGGAGTTGACATAATCTTTGCTATCGACGTAGGTGCTTTGGATGACGATACGCCGCAAACCTATGGTGACTCGCTATCCGGAGCCTGGGCCTTTGTCAATCGATGGAACCCATTCTCGTCTCACCCAAATCCTCCAACTCTCGCGGAGATTCAGGGACGGTTGGCATATGTGTCGAGCGTTGATGCTCTTGAACGGGCCAAGACGATGGCGGGATGCATCTACATGCGACCGCCGATTGACGACTATGGAACGCTTGACTTCCACAAGTTTGATGAACTTTACCAGCTGGGATACAAGTATGGACAAGAGTTTTTCAACAAGATGAAAGAGCAAGGAGTCTTGCCTTTGGTAGAAGAGACGGAGGCCAAGAAGGCGCTTAGACGCACCATGGCACCGCGACGTGCGAGTATCTGATTCTGTATTTTCTGTAGACTTGAGAGCTATCGTTTCGCATTAGAGTAGCGGTGTCTGTTCTCCCGAATAGAATAGAAGCCCGATCGTCTATAGACAACCATGATTGCTCACCGTATAAAGTCACCTGATGGGTCTTGGTACTGCAGTATTACGTGAAGACGCGTTTTGGGAATGAAGAATTGCTTTGTTTAAGTCTAGTCAGGGTAGAGGGTGAGGAGAGATGACGATATGAGTGACATCATCTGGGGCCTGTCGTTCAATTGGACCCTGGCATGTAACCCCAGGGCACGTCACCCCCCAAGTTGAAATCCCTGTCAATGTCAAGCTTTGGGTTGAGGATGAATCAATAACATTCGATGCTTGAATGTTTAAGTGGCCCCCGGATATGCAATCTGGCAGCGGCAGCGGGGACAAAGTTCGACGGTTTGAGATCCAGGGTTTAGTTTCGGGGGTCTTGTGCAAGTTTATTATTACCGTAAGGCTTGCTCTTTTTCTGCTTTTCCTCAGTACATACACATACAAAGCACAGAGAAGCACTGGAAAGACATAATACGACATATGTCTAAGGCCTGCATTTGACTACATTCCATTACTTGCCACATGCTACCTCGATTTCCATTCGAGTCTCTTATAACAACACTACAAAGACAACTCAATACACAACCCAACTCTTCAATATTACACAACTATCATCACCATGGGACGGCGAGATACCTACTCTGAACCCCCCCGAGGCCACCGGCAATCCCGTCGACGACAACCTGCCGAACGTCGCGAACACAAACAATTTCAAAAAGAGAGGGGCTTTGACTGGACACCAGGCCTTGTCCTCGCCCTCATAGGCGCTGTCACATTTCTTAGCAAAGACTTTGACAAGTACAAGCAGAAACACGAATGGCGCGATGAAGAGTCCCAGAGTAGCAGAAGTAAGGATGATGACAGAGGGAGGAGGAGGTATCGATCAAGCAGTCGGCGTCCAGACTACTACGAAGATGATGATGACGACTATTATTATTATGATCGACGTGACAGAGGGTATAGCCGGTAAATACAGAATGGCAGCATGATGATGATAGCGAAATACACGAATATGAGAAACATGAGAAACATGGGCAACATGGGGGCATAAGGAAAACAAACACAAGGGGGCATATGCAATGGGGTTACATTTTATGTTCGCAATACAACAGCATGAATAAAGGACATATTTCTTTTTGACATATTTCTTGTTCTTGGATATCTAAGTCGTTTTCTCATATCAGTCTAACAACCTCTCTACGCCTTCTTTGCAATCTCAGCCTCTGCCGTCTCAACCAAGATGTCAAACATGCGCTGTACATGCTCTTCCTCCACTTTGGCCACACCAGTGCACACACGAATAGCAAACTTGTCATTCACTACCGTGCCCGTAAGATAGAACTCGCCCGCCGCGTTGATAGCCTCGTACACCGCCTCAGTGCGATCGTTCGTCTCCTGTTCGTCGGCGCCGTTAACTCGTACCGTGATGAGGCCGAACCGCGCAGGCGTAAATATGGTGAAGATGTCACTGCGAGAAGCAAGCTTGGTCTCCAGACTCTCGCCTAGCTCGACGCCGTGACGGATGTGCTTCTGAAGACCGCTGATACCGAAACTTCGCATGACGAGCCATAGCTTAAGGGAGCGGAAACGTCGACCGAGAGGGATTTGCCAGTCGCGGTAGTCGGTGACGAGCTCGTCGTCGCTGAACTGGTTGCGCAGATAGGGTGGCTTGATGCTGAGAGCCTGAATGAGCCATGCACGACGACGAACCCAGACAGCAGAGCAGTCAAAGGTGGTGAGTAGCCACTTGTGGGGATTGAAGCTGAATGAATGGAACGATGAGAAAGCCTTGGCGAGATGGTGATTCTCCTCGAGAACAAGCGCTGAGCCTGCGTAAGCAGCGTCGACATGCACCCAGATGTCCTGGGGCGTGTCAAAGGTTGGCTTGAGAGCTTGGACAATACCCTCAAAGTCATCGACGGCGCAGACATCAGTGGTTCCAAGGGTGGCAGTCAAGAAAAAGGGCTCGAGACCACGGGAGCGCAGGTTCGCGATCGTGACAGCCAAAGCCTTGCCCTTGAGCGCAAAGCCGTCTCTCTCGGAAACGGGGACAGTGGCAAAACGGATGCCGAGAACCTGGGCGGCCTTCTTGGTGCTCGAGTGTGTGCCTGAACTTCCAAGAGCAACAAGCTTACTGCGATGGTTCCAGAGGGCATCTTCCTTCTCTTCGCTGTCATCAGGGAGGTGAGCAGTCACAGCAGCGAGGTACTTCTCCCTCGCAGCAACCATGTTGGTGAGGATAGCCTCACTGGCACTTCCATGAATGACACCTCCACCATGAGTCGAACCGCCGCTGAGGTAGCACTCGGGAAGACCCAACGCCTGCGCAAGCCAGTCCATGACGATCGTCTCAAGCTCGGTGACAGCAGGACTGCAGATCCAGTTGAAGTGAGCGCCGTTGAAAGCGTTGGAGTACATCTCAGCCAGAGCAGAGGGATAACTACTGGAGCAGGGGAAGAAGGCCATGAAGCGAGGGCTCGCCCAGTGGGTTATGCCGGGGAAGATCTTGGACTGGATGTCATGATGGATGGCGGACCAAGGCTCTGGGTCCTTGGGGGGAGCCGAGGGGAGAAGGGGACGGAGATAACCTGGTTTGACGTTTGAGACGACGCGGTGATCGGCGACGTTTTCATGGTAATCGGTTACTGTAGCAAAATTTTGATTAGTATGAGTTTGGTGATGGTTGTCTTGGTGGTGAGTGCGGGGGAGGGGTTGTATGTATGTAAATGTAAATCTTCAATTGGAGTTTTGACTTTGATGAGAGTATCAAAGATTATCATCATGACTTACTCTCGTCAATGGCAGCCTTGGCAGCCTCACGGAATTCCTGAGCATCCATGGTGTAATATGATGTGATATTGATAGATAGTTATAAAGTATGAGATGAGTCGAAAGAGGGACTGAAAGAGAGGGATATATGTAAGTAAGTCCAAGACTGAGTGAGAGTTACTGGGCTTGTGAATGAGATTTTGAAAAGCGAATGTTGCTCTTCTTTATATCAAGTTTAACTAATAAAGAAGAGAATCAATCAATCAACAACATCTGAGGTTCAATTCAAGTACAGAATGATAGTCTCCATTCTCATTGCGAAATCTGGAGTTTGGCCTCCCCCCCACCCAATCCATTCACAACCCGAGGGAGGGTTTTTTTTCTTTCCCTTCTCATCTTTCCTCTACTGAGTTTAGTCTGATTGATCTCCAACTATTGTTCGACCTTATTTCCGGGGTAGTTTTTTTGACTCTTGGTCCGTGTTTAATATTGTTCCTTCTTGAAAGAATTGCTCTTGTTTGCTTAATTAGTTAAAGTGCTTGTAGAGTTTGATCAACGGCTTTTTTCTTTTAGCTAGGTAGGTAGGGTATGTTACAGTGGAAGAAGGCTGGTAGGTTTTACTGGACCTCGGTGGAGGCAAGCAAACATCCATGGCTTCAGGATGAGCGTCGGGGCTAAAAGTTCTTCGTATTGTTCCTTGCATGAGCGCTTGATCAGATTTCTTTTTTGACGGGTTGAGCTAATGAACTCTAAGTTAAGTCGAGTATTGGGATACAAGAAACAGACATGATTTCATTTCTTGTTGTTAGTCCAAGATGATAAGTTCGTTAACTTTGGTTGTATGATCATTCGAGACTCGGATGTAATATTACCAAGGTATCTACATAGAGACCAAAGATATTACTCCTATACTTTTTGATCTAGTCAGTCAATTGTCCCCGTTCAGAACCAGCTCAACGGTATCAAAGCTTTATAACGCCACAAAACCAAACGAACAATACCAAGCCTGCAAAGCTGGGATCAGCCTTATGGTGAGGTGAACCTCCTGTCGATCTTTGTCCGCCCTACTAGTATTATAGATAATGGTGTACTTGTGAGTGGTCTACCCAACCAAGGCTAGATACCACAACCCCTAAATCCCAGATACCGGATGCTGGCAAACCCGCATAAGTTTAAGATGACGTTTCTTCACTCTCTTTGTCTGTTAGAAACAAAACTGTGTCATTTTCCATTGTCTCGTCGACACCGCTTTCGAGGCTGAGATTTGGTCGATCTCTAGTAGTACACCGTCAAGAGAACAATAGCTTCCCCTTCACCGCAATGTTATGATATGTGTGGTTTCTGATGCCGTCATTGGCATACTGGCAAACAAGTTACGACCGAGTCTTGGCTGTCTTTGTTCTACTGGATTGTTCCCTTGGGTTGTTGCGGGCGCCAGGTGCTGATGGGTTATCTATTGAGCTGGTGGTCTCTATATATTGTTCCGTAGCGTCTTGTAAGATGCATTAGTAAAATAATTCCAATTAAGCCTTGCTGACGTTGAGATTAGCTTCGTGCTAACATTTGCCATCGCTGGTCTTTGGATTGGGAGTAGATTGTTTGTAGCATTTCAGTATACCCGTTCACACTTTAAATACTTCTGGTTTCTCTAACACTCAAAGGATGAGATGGTTCTCAGTGATGGAAGTAGAAATAAAAAATAAAAATAAAAA
>JABFFG010000427.1:0-43751 GCA_013623685.1 Fusarium transvaalense
ATGTTTGTTAGTTAGATACTTCATTACAGATAAAGGCGATGAGCTATAGCTACTTTTATAAAATAGCTATTGAAAAGCTAATAATTTTATGAAATAGTGTTACCTTTTGAAAATAATTTTATAAAAGTAATTTTATACAAAGAAAATTTTATTACTTAAAATATCTTTTGCATTTTTCTATTTAATCCCTGTAAGTAAGTATAACGCTAACGAACGAACAGGGGTTTATGGGGTATAGGGTATGTTTTTCACAACACGTACTCGTGGTTCATAGGATTTGAACAACTACAGGAAGTCTCAGCTAGTCATCGAGTTCTCGTATCAGTTTCCAGATTACTTAAGAAACATTGGTACTTTGGATAAACGCTAGTATACAAACTCATGTCATAAGAGAGTTCAATTCTATCACTTCGGATTTTAGGAGGACGCAATGCCAGAGATCTGAACCAGGAATACGAATAAAATTAATAACACCCTGAGAACCCGATGCATATTGAGAAAACACGTCTTCTTGGAAAACTTGACTTCCATACATTGGTCAATGGGAATTTGATCCCATGTCAGTAGCCCACTTCACGGAAACGCAACGATGAATCACTCCAGCAAGAGAGAATGAAATTCTCAATGAGCGACCTGCAAATGGTGATGCGGGCTGTCCACATGTTACAGGCGGTGATGGTTCATATGAAGCTATCAAGATAAAAATTCGAAACCTATGCGATTTCTTAACAACCAACAGGCCGTGCAAATCTTGGCATGAGTCATTAGTGAACTGAGATAGTAACCAACCACATAAAGCGGATATCTGGAAATGAAATTATCGCTTAGTTCACCTCAACCAACACAACATTACTCCACCTTCCAAAAAGGTGGTCTCATATTTAGGCAGACGCGCCGAGTTAAGGGTTCAGCTTGGATCGAGTTTTTCTTCGGCTCGTTGTTTAAATTGAGGCCATGGACCCCAAAGTTGTCATGCGAATTATCATTCACATGGCCTTTATAAAGGTCCAATCATCACAATGAGGATACTATCTACCATTTCTTATTGCGTTCTTTTTATGTGGAAAGTCATCATAGGCGTTCCACGTTCCATGACGAAATTGTTCATCTACAGCCTCCCCTTCACCGGATTCACCGTTCTTCTCTCGTTCATTCAAGGTCTCATTCTTGGTCCGTGGTACCATGGGACACAAATGGAGCAACCGCGCTTTCTCGCGGATAACCTTATGAAGGTCAACATGTACGACTGGTTTAAGGATTCCGGCGGCGAAAATCCTCTATATATCCCACAAGCACCATATCACATCCAACAACTGCACGACCCGCTCGAATGGGCTCGGCAAATTGGGCTGAGCAGACCAGCTGGATGGAAAACCAACAATTTTGGAGTTTTCACAAGCTTCAGGAATTTATATCGCAAACGACGTCGTTATGCAATTGACCCCAGTTGGCATCACTGGATCTATCTCTCAGCCAACGACCAACCGCTGAATGAGACTTGGAACGAAGACCCTTGGGACAGAGCATTTCTGGACTTGCTACAATACAGGGATAAGCATGAACTATTAGGCCGTTCAAACTTTCACTACATCACCTGCCCACACAGCTTCCTGTGCAGCATCTGGAATATAGACGGTCCGTCACTGGTACATTTCACCAACGAGCCAGTTAAGGTGAATGCAACTGAGAAGAGATCACGGAAGCCGATACTCGATCCGGTTTCTGTCAGAGTCTTTGATCTTCCTCTCAATGAAACGGTTCTTCCTGGAGTTTTCCCAACTTATTTCGAGCAAATGCGGTCTATTACAGCGAGCAACTCCACCTACTGGACTACTAGGATGGAATATTCCAATTTTCATCAAGTTAGTGGACAAGCATTCAAAGTGTTGAAAAACATTGAAAAAGAGTACCCTCGAACATATGGCTGGCTTGTTAAGGCAGCGGACAAGTGGCCTCAACTCTTGGGTGTGGATGAGAGTATCCCCCTTGAGGGCAGTCAAGGCTTCTCGTTCCTTGCCGGAGCTATTCCGAGCTACTGCTGCTCCCTGGCCTGGGAGATAATCCGATACCATTGGGAGAAAAGGGAAAACGATACCCAGTCAGCCAATGAGCTCGAAGATCCCGTTGCCCGCCAACTCCAGGGCTTCCTAGATGTCTTTAGCGAGGAAGATAAAGAACAATGGGGAAAGACTGTCAGAGGAAGAGTGATTTTGGACAGAGTGCAGAGCGGTTTGGAAAAGAAAAACTTCAATTCCAGAGAGGACGTTATAAAAAGAATGGAGGATGTTTTAGGCACACTTTGAATATTGATTTCCAACGATATCGTTCAATAGAGACGTCTTTTGACATGTCATTATTAGGGGCGGGGCTCACGGCTATATACCCGAGTATGTAACCTAGGTGATAACTCAGGGCGCTTCGGTTAGAGAAGAAAGCTTTATACGCTTAATAGTTGGACATCAAGATCTGTCCCCTGCAGGCGAGACTCACCTCTTACTGGTTGGTTAGCTGG
Organism: Fusarium transvaalense; assembly: GCA_013623685.1. NCBI lineage: Eukaryota > Fungi > Ascomycota > Sordariomycetes > Hypocreales > Nectriaceae > Fusarium > Fusarium transvaalense. Next base: position 2,513 of record JABFFG010000427.1, read on the forward strand.
GAGGGGTCAACTATAGCATGGGTGCTGCTTATGAGTCGAAACAAAAAGCGACTCATTCATTTTACTCTGTCAATGAACAACGCTTTCCAAGTCCAGCTACCACTGCCTCCAAACTATCCATACCACCAGTAAAATAAACAGCGACCACAATCGACCGGCATGACCAGCAGAGAGAGGCCAGCCTGGTTCTGGCGCGTCCGTGCCATCGCACACGAGCGGGAGGCACAGGGTTGCGGTCACTTGTCAACCGAACCGGAAGATTATGACGCGGACCTCTCCGATCTGCCTGAATGCTCCGTAGAAGCAGGCTGTACATATGATGGCATTGACGAAGTCTGCGATGTCCATGGCAATGGTAGCGACTCGGAGTCATCCCGGGGATCTTTTGATGGCTCCGGTTCAGATGCAGAATACTACAAGATGAAGTATGAGCGTAACCAGCGGAAGTGGGAGGTGCTAAACGAAAAAGGAAAGGTTTCCTGGAAGGAGGAAGAAAAAGTCGATCAAGAGAAACACAAGCAGCAACAAATGAAAGAGTACTTGGCAGCTGAGTCGAGTGAGATCCAACCTGTCCAAGACGCCATTGCCGCAGCAAAAAAGCGAAAAAGAAAAACGGCTCCTCCTCTGAAAAGGCTTGGGGGAAGGTTGTTCTGGCTTTGCTCATTGGACCACGTAAATTACTGTCCTTGGGAGACAGCTCCGACGCGCTATATCGAATTCTATTCCAATGACGAATACGACGACGACAAATCAGATCATCCAGAACGAAAAAGTAAAAGACTTACTGGACATATCTATCTGATCTGTGAGACGGTCTGCCATCTGGACTACTTTACGGCCCCAAAGTATTCAAGTTTGAAAACACATACACTGAAGGCGGACGATGGAGACTGGAAATTGGGAATCCAATTCATTGACGACGACCATCTAGTGCTCAAACTGAAACAAGACCTGGTATTCTCGAAAACACGCGTAAGCCCGCCTGCTAATGCACCGAGTGTATTCACGTACTATGGTTCTTCGGATGACTGTCCGCTTCTACCGGAACGTCCAGACAGACTGGAGAAGGAAGTGCAACGACGTTCAGCGTCCCCCCAGTAAAGGTGGTCAATCTTTCCTTGCAAACGAGTTAGTCATTATGGTACAAGCAGTTTTAGATAGTTCTGATGGTATATTTGCCTATTATGCATTTCCGAGCTCGACAGGCTTTTGGGGAATAAGAGAAAAACACGTAACTAATGATATGTCGTAATTATATGCACGAAAGAAATATGCCCAGTCCCATATGCTGAGTTGCTATTGATCCAGGCAAAGGCCCCAGTAACAGGATGTTCTTGGCTCGTCAACTGTCTATCTACAGGTGGCAAGCTTCCCTTGACCCCAACCACCCGTCCACCTACAACCCCAGTCAATTTTGATGCTGCCCAGACAATCGTTGTCCTACACAGAAGGGGAAACAAGCTGCGGAGCTGGTAGTAGCTGCCGCATTGGTGGACTCGACCATATTGATGGGTATCGTGATAGTGGTCATGGTGCTGGCATCTGATTCTTATTATAGGCATCCATCAAATCTGCCACGGTGTCCCAGTTGGGCCAATTATAGTTTGACAACCATTCCCGAAGCGAATATTCTTCTTCAAAGTCCTTGTTCCAGTCGAGCGGAGCTCCTGTCCTCTTCTTTTGGCATTCATTTGCTATCCATTGGTTGAAACTTTCAGCACAAAACTTGGGGACTTTGTGTTGGCTCTGTAGTTCTTTGAAACAAATTGTGATAGATACCATCCCCCGTAGATGAGCGACCCGGAGCTGGCAATGTGCATCAGCCCCTTGTTTGAGGAACATCTCCACAACATTGCCAATTCCTTGTTCATAGACCCCGAGGGGGGAAAGTTGAGTGGAACCACCTACAGAAAAAACCCCCAGATCGATAGCAAATTGACTCCGCTCATTCCTCTCCACCCATGGTATGACAGCACCTTTTTGTGCGGCGGGACGTGGCAGAATCACCGAGATGATGAAACATTGCCAGGATGATAGGAGGCGGAGGGGCAACGTATCAGCGGACTGTCCACCTTTAAAGCTTTCCGCAAAAAGCCAAGGATACAAGGGGACATGAGAATCTGATGTAAAAATGCTGTGTTTAAAAAACACTTCCCAAGCTCTAGAAATTAGAATAGTTTGCCCAATTATCGCTCTCTTTACAGGATTGTCAAGATCAGGAGAATGGTTCTGGATCTTCCACTCGAGGTAGTCCTTGTTATTAGCATGTGCTGCTAGGCACATGTGGTTGAAAAGCAGCGCGATTTTGTTTCCATGAGCATCCAGCGGTTTATACACATACATTCCGCACCAGTCAATTAGATCAGTAACCATGACCCAGACTCGTTCTGGGTCATCAAACGTTCTGTTATCAATCCAGGAACTCATATAGTCCAGGATATAATATGGAGGCCTGTCAATCTTATTCCTCAGGCGCATAAGGATGATTGACCGGCAAATGACGTCGGCCAGGTCCTTATCACTCAAAAGTCGAGCATTGGCGAAAAGTATATGCGAGAGAACGTCGACAACGTTATTATCACCGCGTGCCTCCTTCATTTTCTCGTTTAACTGTATGCTGCCAGTCGTGCTATTGAACATTTCCGGTATTGATCGATGAGTAAATTCAAGATTGTCTCGATCGAGGACTGCACGCTTGGGGTTCGGGTGTGGTGGTGGCTCGATAAGTCCACCACAAGTGCCACGGAGTTGCGCCAGGACGAGCTCCTCGTCCTTTCTAAGTGCCTCGATGTCTTCCCGCATCGAAAAGACCTGGTCCTGATCATATTCATCCATAAATGAAAAGGCCAATAAAGGGACTTCTAAAGCGTTGGCTTTAGCAGTTTGAAGCATGTCAATCAATCGTAAGGTCTTGACAGCATCCCTCGGTTCCAAACTCTGCAGTACGTGTAGGAACAGACCTTCGAGGCCTTTTGGAAGACTTACGAGGTGTTGTTCCAAGTCAGGGTAGGTAGCTTGATCTAACATCTTTTTCCGGATAGTTCCAACAGCAAGATAAGTCCAAAGGAAGATTCCCGATGACTTCTCTGGAATGTCTTTGATTAACTTATTCTTCAGTTCCTCGTCCTTGAGACCATCGAGGCGGCTACGAACGTAGTCCTGCATGTCGAATCTGGTCAAGTTTTGAAGCCGGAAGCCGGGATCGTTTGCGTACTCATTCATGAACACACCTTCCTCTCTGCTTGACACACACAACTTCAGGTTTCCTTTCGCGTTGACAACCCATTGACGAACCATGTTGACCAGGTCTTGGTAGTCCAGTCCATCATGTAGGCCCGGCTCAAATTCGTCCAGGCCGTCTATGAAAATACAGACTCTGCTCTCTTCGTGCAGGCGCGGGTCTTGAAGCAATCGGGAGAGAGCATGACAGATTGAGACACCGGAGATTTCCCTTTTGCCTTGCGCTCTCCAGGGGGCCTCTCGCAATTTCGCCCAATCATCGGGAAAAGTATCTCGTATTAGTTCTGGTCTTGCCTTGAGAATGTCATGAATGATGGAGCGGTAGAGTCCTTCCATGGACTTTTGTTTTGGCGTTCCATTCCGCCAGAAGAAGTGCGAAGAGAACAACAATGTTCTGGGTCCTGAACACAGCGATTAGTTCTCTGCATTTTGGGTAACCGCTGCAACTTACCAGCCCATTTGCGGAGCTCGACCTGAGTCTGCTCATGCGAGCAAAGGAATTTCATCAAGGTTGATTTCCCAGATCCTAGCTTTCCTGAAATGTGGAAGATCGGTGATGGTGAAGGTTCAGATGACAACCACCCTACAAATTTCTTCTGTGCTTCAAATTGCATCTGCATGGTGACAATATGTTAGCATAAGCCCGGGATATCAAACGGCCTGCCTCAACTGACCTCCGCTGTATAGTAGATTATTGACTGAGGACCAAACGCTTCATCCTTCCTCGTCATGTCGACAGTCTCATAAATCCATTTGAATGTATCTTGGTGAGCACCGTGGACCCTTTCATATCTGTCATGCATCTCTTCAAATCCGATGCTTCTCAAAATGCAATCCTGATATATGGCGCAGCGGACTTGTTCATCGACTCTAAGAAGCTGTTCAAGGAAGACAAATGTCTCGCCGTTGGCCACAGAGAAATCACCGTGTCGCAGATGGTTGACAGATCGCGTTAGACTTTCGAGCTTCGCCTCGTTGTCAGCAAGTTGAGCGGACAGCTTCTTGAACCCGTCCGCTGCCTCAACCCTATACTGCATCAGCTCTCGTATATGGGGTTAACAACAAACAGAACCAACCTAGATAGCTCAACAAGCCCGAAGGCTAGTTGATTGTTGTATTCCTTTAATTGGCTTTCTAATTCCCTAATCTTCTTTTCCTTTCCGGCTGCTTTCATACTGTATTTCAATGATCTGAACACATTGGATTGACATGCCCTTGGCTTGATTTCCTTTATCATCGCGATAAGGTCTTCAGAGCTTCTCCGGCATTTCTTGGCAAGGTCGGACAATGATTGTTGCTCTGGGGTCAATGAGTAATTTGCTTCAATCTCCAATCGAGTAGCTGCTTGTTGTACTTCGGTAGCGATGCTCTCTCGGTGCCTGTTGTCACTCGACACGCCATCGGTAGAGGTGTGAATGTCATGCGCAGTTTTGACAAGTTTAAGACCAGCTTCAACAAAGGCCAAGATCCCTGCGGCCAGCCCAATAGCTGATACGGGATCCATAATAAACAAAGAACAACAGTTGAGTAGACAGTGTTTCCCAGTTATTCATAGATGGTCATTTCACTGACTAGGATGAATTTTCACATCAGGTGGTTTCTTTCGTAGGATGAGAGATGAGGGGAAATTTGGAAATATGCCACAAAAGGAATGTGGTTGGGCGGGCCTCAAAGCGCAGCCTGATATTTGACATGCCATCAAGCCAGCATTCCCCAGCGTGCTGCACATCCATGTTCATGTGGTATCCACTTTCCCATATTCCTTGGATTTAAGAGTGATAAAGAGGCTTTGTTGTGATATTAACATACAAGAGGTTTCCCTGTAAAACTGTTCATTGTGAAATCTTGATGAATATAGCTCCCTAAAATGCACGCCAAGAATACTCTCCACTAGCATATTTAGGATCGAGCTATAACAACTACAGCGCTATTAGAAAGCTCAAGCTGTTACATATCAACCGACAACACGCACTATGACAACTCGATCATATCATCCACCTTCTGCTGTAGTCGTGCCACTAAAGAACTCCTCGCAATCCTTTTCCTTCTCAAGCTCCTTGGGGTCATAGTTTTGTTTGATCCAGTCGAGCCATGGCTTCTGTACAGACTCTTTGGATTCGGGCCTCCATTCATGAGGAGCTTTGTTGCTACCGTCTTCCGCACCTTGCCGTGCTGCGGTCTCCTCTGCCAGGAATCGTTTCCACGGCTGGTCAAGTTTGTTGTCTGACTGGCCAACGGCGGCATTCGCGATCTTATCGTCTTTGACATTGGATGTACTAGGCTGTTCGCCTGATTGTGTGGGTTCTGTAGCTGCTGAGGAAGCCATGTTGGGCTAGAGAATCTCGTCTTTGGAAATTACCAAGAACGATTGATAACACGCCAAACTTACAATAGAGAATATTGGAAGGCAATAGCGAAGATAGGTGTGGAAGCGAGCGACGAGAGAATGTAGGATTGCCGAGTTCTTATCATACATTCCGCACCTCCTCCATTGTAGGAAGAGTCACATACGCCACACGATTACTTGGGCTAACAGTCTAGGTATGGCCAATGTGCAGCAGTCCCTCGTCATGACGTTACATCTTGTGGTGATAGTGTTGACAGGAGTGTTTTGCAACCACAATAAACCGGCTAAATAACTTTGCGACGTGCAAATCCAAAGTCATGCCTATCTATATGCAGCAGAAACTGCTTTAGTATGGAGATGGGCTGGTCTCTTGGGTATTTTGGTTTGCCCATCCAGCTGAGCTGTATCTTATTGGATATAACTCACATATAGCCAACAGTGGCGATGCACCCCTCCGTGAAGCCTCACTTTCTTTCGGGTCAATGGAAAGCTGCAAGTCAGACGAAGGCGGGGTAGCACATACCTCGATAACGAAAGAGTAGTCCTGTTGAGTTTTGCCTCGTGACTATATCAGAGCTTGTCTCGTTTGACTTATCAAATTGTAATCTCCGAGTTTTCTATCAACAACAACCGCGACTATGTCACAGCTCACAAGTCAAGGATTGGACCCTTCAGGACTCCCCAGTACAATAACCTCTTCTATCGAGTTTCTGTGTGATTTGCCTCGTTATAAGATTGAAAAGCCCTATTTCTCCAACATTCCATTTCCTCATGTCCCTGATGCAAAGCAGCATAACATCGCAAGCTATATACAGCCCCATATACCAGTATGCGACTTGAGAGGAAAACAGCACTTGCTGAACATAGACAACCATGGTTTTCAGTTGACTAGCGGCATTCGGTTTCCGGACCAAGGCGACTTTGATGACGATGAATGGGTGGTCCGAATGTGTTACAGTGAGATTGAGGACTACTTGAAGACGGAACTGAAGGCAGAGAAGGTCCTTATCTTTGATCATGTGGTTTGTCAACTCTTTAGGTATATCGCTGTGATGTTTCCATACTGACTGTCTCTGCAAGACCAGAAAGCACAACCCCGAATTACCACGTTATACTCGTGGTGGAAAAGGTAACAGGCAACCGAGCTTCATGGCCCATTGTGGTAAGTTGAGGTTTGCGGCTGAAGACTCCCGACACTCGTTCTTACCTCGAGTTACAGACAACACTTTTACATCTGGAATGGGACGTTTCCAATACCACCTTGATATGACCGAGGATGACTTACGGAACAAGAGATGTCGTGTCATAAAGTAGGATAGGGAAAAGTTTATATTTTACCGAGAAGCTCATCAGGCTAACTTTATGAGCAGTATATGGCGCCCACTCTTTGGTCCCATCCGAGACTACCCACTGGCATTTTGTGACCCGAACTCTATTGATATAGACAAAGACTTGGTTGCTGGGGACGTTGTTTTCCCCCATTATATCGGGGAGCAGTGGTACGTCAAGTACAGTCCTGATCAAAAGTGGTATTTCATCAGTGATCAAGTCCCCACAGAAAGCTGGATATTCAAGTGCTATGACTCCAGAAAAGATGTGACGAGATGTATGTGACACCTCTATCCACCTAACCCGGGGTTTCCTAACTGAGTCCGATAGTTGTTCCTCATACTTCCTTTAATTTGGGAATACCTGGAGCTCGACCTAGAGAAAGCGTTGAATTTCGCTGCCTAGTTGTCGGAGGAGATCTTGAGTAGTCTCAGTGAAGATGAAAGAAGGTCTATGAAGGTATATAGTCAAGACGTTTTATATAATTTAATTTTTCTCTTAGTCCGTACTATTCTTTGCTCTTTTTGTGACACAGCGACAGAAGCTTGCGCACTTCGGATGGGAAGGCTGCTATCATAGCGGCAAGTATAACCACTGTCGAGATCGGTACTATTGAGTAGTGATGAGTTCCCGCGACAGATCACTGGACTGTGGGAGACTTTACCTGCATACATCCAATATTTTGCGAGAGTCAAGGTTGGCCCGTTATCAGATGTGTATTCTTTAACTTGCATGGAGAAGAGCGAAGCCAGCAATGATAGTGGGAGCTGTGATGTTAATCTCTAACCTCATATTTTGCGTTGTTCTTAGTCAAGACTTACAAATATCACTGTCATCGCGGTGAAAACTGTCATAACTCGGCTCTGACGAGCTGAGTTCTTGGCTAGCTCGAGAGACGAACTTGTCTGCTCTATTGCCGCGTGGGAAGCACGAAGACTAGCCCTCTTCTGTTGCAAGTCGAACATATTGAGAAGCTGTAGATCAAATTAATTAAGTAAACCTTTATGGGCGATGGAATGGGAACAATAGGGTCTAGGCTGGGTCGAACTTACATCAATCTTGACCTGTTCTATCTCTTGGGAAAGGCGATCTAGGTCCTCGCTCAGTTCCCCCGCCATCCGAATTGTGCTATTGCAAACAGTAAACCCCACATCGTGCTCAATGTTATCTGGATTCTGCCCGCGGACCAAATCCAATAAGGTTCTAACGACTTGTATCTGGCTTTCAACCAGGCGCTTGACACTCCAAGCCTCAGTTTGCAATGTGGAAGCATCGAGAACCTTGGACAGCAGTTCGTTTCCTTGTGCTTCGCTGGAAAGATTCATAGTAGCAGTCTCTTGTTCATCCTTGAAAGCTGCCAGCGTCGTGTAATAGTCTTGGCGCTGGTGAATTTTAGTGACATTGATAAATGTGCTGCTTCAGTTGTATCTTACCATGTTTCCTAGCAAGCTGCGATAGTGATGTAGGAGTGACACGGAGCCTGATCTACCTTTGTGAACTAACATAACTGCTTCTTGGACAATGATAGCGGCGATGTCGATAACATGAGAGCATACCATTTGTGCAGACCTGATTTCTCGCAAGCTTTGCGAGACGTTGTCTTCGAGACTACATGCAGGATTGGCTCCGATATTTTCGATCTGTGGAAATAATGTCAAGACACATTCTTTGTTACTCTGTTAGCACATTATCTACAACGGCTGAGATGCGACACTACCCTCGCCTACAGTGATAAGCCAAAGCTGATGGGCCATTAAGCAGCCAGATCCATCCTGGTGAATTCCGGGTCTTTTCTGTCTGGTGATCTGGTCTGCGTTCTCACTTAACGTTGGATAAAGAAACTGACTTAGAGTCCTCGGCATGTGGGTAGGTGATAGACCGAGTATTGGCGGGTTGGCTCCAGGCAAACAACTCGTGGGACTTGAGAGTACTGAGTCTATGGTTTGCTGTCGCCTAACAATTTGTCTCAAACCCTCGGTTGCTAGATACGGTAACTGTTGTCTGATAAGTGCTTCTGATTTAACAAGGTCTGTAGATCATGCTACGCACCACTATCAAAGTACATTTATCCTGTTGAGCAACATTCCCTATATGGATGTTAGTAACCAAAGTGTTATCATTAAGTCTAGCACTGTGTATGGATGGTAAAAACAGACCTTGTGAAGTGAAAGTGCGCACAAAAGGACTCATAAACGGAGGAACCTTTGAAGAAGGATTTGTGCAAGCCAACCGCTCTTTGCTGGCCCACAACTGTCGGACAGCGGTAGACATGTCGACGGATAGGGACTTGGAACAGAAATGGTGTACCAAACCGGCACTGTTCTGGGATGTATGGTACCACTTGTAAATGATGCCATTTGTGTAAGGTTCTGCGACCGAGATTGAGTTACCATCTTTGTCTTTATCGCCGAAGCTGTTGGCATCCACCATAGACGCATCCAGGGTGACTTTGACGTTCTCAGCACCCGACTCTGGATCAGGAACAAATACCACTCTAGAGAGCTTGATCTCCATGCCGTGGATGTCTTGCGGCACAGTGATGCTACTTCGACTGCTAGCCATTGCTACAAATGATAAGGACCGTTGGACTCAGAGATAAACAGCCGGTGCTGGTACAAATTAAAAGATATCTCCATGCAACATACTTTTATTGATTCGGAAGCTGTGATGGCGTACATGTCTGCCTTGGCGCCCTGATGATCGTTGTTTGCACAGCCTGATGAAGTAGAGTGTACTGCAGGCGACCTTTGAGCCCAAATCATGAGCCACTATGACAACCCCCGCGTCTCAGATTTCATCCCTGCGGGTGCGGATTGGTCGCTGTGAAGCCTTTTCAATATTCCCGTGCCGTGCGACGCCAAAACGGAGCATCTGACAGTACAAAGGGTTAGTTATGCTCCATTCAGAAATCGACAAGTCACTACCTGTACGCCTGGCTTACGTGCAATCCCAATGCAGTGTGTGCACTTTCAATACCACCCGCTTCAATTTCTCTCACGAACCTCATTCTTGTGGCAAATGTAGACTCCCAGCCAAGGTGCAAGTCCTATCGTCTGCAGGGCGAGAGTCTGATACGCTCACCTTTTCTATCGCGTCACTCAATGATGTCAATGTCTCTTCCTCCTACTTCTTGGTAAGGAAAAGGCCCCCTTCGTGCCTGGCGCTCTTTCAATTCCTCCTTTCTCAACCCTTTTCGAACCGCTAGTCCGCCTTATCTCATCTTTGGGCTATGGAATCGTCCAGCGCACGCTTGTCAGGACCTTTCCAGCCAGTCCTAGACGAGGACTGGAAAGAGATCCTAGACTTCTGCCGAACAAATCTGACGCCAGAAGACTTCCGTGTCGTCAGCCACAGTGGCACATTGGAAGGACTGGTGAGCTTTGGAAGAGATCTACAGCGCGATCTCGAGAGATCCCCAGCCTCACAAGCAATCGCTCGCCTTAACGCATTTGTTAAGCAACTCGGCGCTTTCAATTCAGCCTTCGATGTTCTTGTTCATGTTGACCCTCAGCTGACAGCCCCCATTTGGGGCTCCATTAGGCTATCGGTTGATGTATGTCAAATTATTCCATTCAGCGATTTCTGATCAAGAAACGATTCAACTTTGACAAAAGGCTTGAGCTGACTTTCATGCCTCGTCAAAGCTTGTCAAGACTACTCATGATGTATTTGACATGATAGGCGAAATGTTTCACGAGATAGATCAAACACTTCCACGATTAGGCCTTTACAAGAAGGTATTCGAGAAGAATGACGAAAACAGCCATTTACATCAGTCTTGTCGCAATGGTCAGTTTGATATCATGGCGTAGAATTAATGGGCTAACTCTATATCAAGTAAACATGCATATCGCCGAGTTTTGCTGTTTGGTCATTCGTTTCTACCGTTCTCATCCTTTACGTGAGGTCTTCCTTAGACTCTGCTCCTTCCTTATCGCTTATACCGCCAGGGAATCTTATGCTCGTTACATGGAACCCACTCAGACCACAGTTTGACCGGGTTGTTCACCGCATCAAGCAAGCAACTCGTCACATTGAACTAGAGGCACAAGCCCTTGCTATACAGGACAGTTATTCTAGACACGAGGAGATCCGACGACTGGTAACAGTACCTGCTCCTCCGACTCTCGAGCTAAAGATACCCTGCTACTACATTGCACACCTTCAAACACCATATTTCACCGGGAGGTCCAACATGCTCTCCAAGATCAAGGACTTCCTGCAGCCATCCAAACCTTCAGATAAGCAGCGAATTTATTGTCTCCACGGGTTAGGAGGGGTTGGAAAAACCCAGCTTGCAGCATCTTATGTGCAGGAGCACATGAACAACTTTTCGGTCATTTTTTGGATCATCGCAGATACTGAGACGCAAATCATGTCGGAGATTCGCACCGCCATAACGAAGTTGGGCCTCAAACCACCCGGTGCAAAGGATGACGATGGTGCTGTGGCAAGTTGCTTCCAAGACTGGCTCCAGGAAACAGGTTCGTCTAGACAGGGACTGAATATTGGGTGCTTGGCTGATGATAGCCTCCCTCAGATGAGAATTGGCTGTTGATATTCGACAATGTCGACGACCCTACACATCTCAAGAAGATTTGGCCTCATACCGATCGAGGTGCCATCCTACTGACAAGTCGCAGTCCAAACATCATCAGGTCTTTAGCCCAGTACGGGGATAGCAGCGGAGTCCAGGTATTGTCTCTAACAGATGACGAAGGTGCTGATCTGATCACGAAAATGCTCCATGGGAGTGATCCCGATTTAGTTGAGGTCGGTGAAGATTGGGAATTGGTGGATACCAGAGATCTTGCTTGTTCGCTTTCAAGAGAGCTCGGTGGTCTCCCCCTAGCCATCGTTCAGATGTCTAACTTTATGATTGAAAGCGGATGTAGCATGCCTGATTTCATGCAGATTCTGTCCTCTTTCCAAGAACGGAGCGAACTGATCATCGAATCTGGGCATGGGGTTGACATGTCGTACTCGTTGACTCTCACTACAACTTGGGACGTCTCCATGTCGCGGGTATCCCAGAATGGAAAACATCTTCTAGATCTCTTGTCATTCTTTCAAAATGATTCTGTTCCCGAAAACATCTTTACTAGCCCAATCTCGAAAGAGACCTTGGAAGAATATCCTGCATTATCCTATCTTCAGAGTAAGATTAAGTATGTTGCACAATACAGCGTGAAGACTTACACTGATAGTACTAGGTGGATGGCGGCCAAGAAGTCTGTGTTTGGCTACTCGCTTGTAACTAAGGGGTCTCTACCGGATACATTCGCAGTCCACCGCCTCGTTTCCGAGATAACTTTAGCCAAGCTGACACCTGACGATCAACAAAAAAGGTTCAACGAAGCCGTGGAATTGATCTACCGCGTCTACCCGTCCTTATCTCCAGAAGAGACATATCTCAACAAGCATTGGGATAAGCTGAGACTGTATCTGCCACATGTTCTAAGCTTGGAGCGTCAGTTTCGCCAGTCGGGCACCTTGGAACCTCCCTCAAAGTTCGCCATTATCCTGATGAACGCATGCTGGTTCCTCTTCGAACAGAATTCCTTAAATCAAGTTACGAAGCTTCTTCCCACTCTCCGAACTGCTATGATGGCGAACAAAACTGGCAATGAGTTCTTCCTCGCGCAGATGTATCGGCTTAATGCCATAATCCTCCTTGACACACGAGACTATCGAGGAGCCTCTGGTTTCGCTCTAAAATCTCTAGAAGTCCTCAAGACCATTGCTCACTTGGACGCTTTCTTGCCCGCCGACGGCTACAACCAAGTTGCTTTTTGTCAGGTCGGCATGGGTGATTATGAAGCTGCGGAAGAGAACTTTAACAAAAGTCTGGCTATACGACAAGACTTCCTTGATCGAAACCCTGCGATGAGAGGCTTCAACATTGCAAACCTCTCGCTTCTATACAACCTCACCAAGCAATATGCCAAAGCCAAAGAATACGCAACCAGGGGGTTAGAACTGGTGGAAAGTCAGCTTGGCGTTGGCAGTTTCAAGACAGCTGAGTACGTCACCATAGCTAGATGCCATGAACACTTTCTTACAATTGATGATCACAGGATTCACTCACAAATCGGCAATGCAAGCATTGGTCTTGGCGATTTGGACACTGCTCTTTCAGAACATACCCGTGCGATGAACATTCGTCTCGACGCCTTCGGCAGCGGCTATAAGCTAGCAGCGTCTTTTCACAAGGTAGCATGGATCCTCAACCAGAGAGATGACCATCAAGGAGCCGAGACACTTCTACAGCGAGCGCTCCAGATATACAATACTGGATACAAGACCAGGGGAGAACTAGGACGGTCCAGCTATCTCATGTCTACTGTGCTTGGCAAAATGGGTCGGAAGGATGACGCTACGAACGCAAAGACACTAGCGGCAGAGATCCGAAAGGAGATCCTAGGACTGGAGCCTGATGAGGATGACAACCAAGAGAGCTACGACCTACTGATACCTTTTGAGCAGAGATGAGAACTCGATGGTCATAACCCAATCATAACAGATCAGTGCCTTGTTGATGCGATGTGCAAACAGCTTTTGGGGAGGCCAAAAGTAGGTTCGTTAGTCTTGTTGGAATTACTATGATTATATATCCGGCCTTTCAGTAGTGTTGTATGACAGTAAATTGAGCTGTATATCAAACTGAGGTATGCTGTCAAAAGAAGACTGTTTTGTTAATGCATCCACAACTACCTATGGGAATAAACTCGGCAGTAGGCGTAAAGATTAGATAGCGATAAGAAAGACGAGCGATAAGGTGATGACGCAGTGATCTCTCGTTGATTCAAAGCTTCAGTAGGGTCTTTAGATGGTAAGAAATAACTGGAGAAAGAAGACCTTATTTAGAAGGATTATCTTACTGAGCATGGATGGGATGCGAGTTGGGGCGATCACGAGACTCCGGATCCGGTGAAAATAAAACATCAGGAACTTTTAGTTAGATCCTAGTGCTTCTATTGAATGGTTCTCCATATTGGCAAGCGTGAAAGGGCGAGTATATAAGTAGATTCGGCCAAAATCAAGAAAGTCTATCATGGTTATCTCACTCAAATAAGAAGCCGATATAGTAAAATCTTATCTATACATTGTAGACATATGCATTAAGTCAAGTAGAAATGCCTCCAACATTCACATAAGTGATAGTCAACCTCCTAACTAAGGTGCCGTTGGAGTAACGACAGTGGGGGCATGATCGACGAACACGTCGAGAGGCAAGTAGTATGGCGATACGAGGTCGTCAGCACCGAGGTACCAAGTATAGTCCGAAGTGGCAGCGATAAAGAACTTGGTCCAATTGGCCTCACTTGCAATAGTACAACGCTGGCTATCGCCTGGTCCATTCGATACACAGTCTAACTTGACTGCAGAACATTGGAGAGCAGTACCTGGCGCAGGGTTTCGTGTACAGGTCAGACGCGCCGTGCCGTACATGTTGTCCTCGGTTGGGCAAAGAACCAATGCGGCGTTTCGATTCATGAAACGGTACTTTGCGCATATGGGAACGCCGTCTTGAGTAAGGTAGCCAGAGGTTGGATCGACGAAGAAGCGGCCCGGCGTCCAGAGGGATGTACGTTCACCGAAGATCATGAAGGATGCAGGTTGCTTGGTTGATTTCAGCGGAAGGCCTTGAGCGGCGCCTTGACCAGCGATGAGAGGATAGTCGGTTGGGCCTGCTTCTTCTGAAGTGGTGGTAGTTGCGATGGTTGTAGTAGTCTCGACGCTCATCGTCGAAGCTGCAGACATGTCGACGGCGGATGTCTCGATCGTACCGGTAGTGGTTGTATCAGCAAAAGAAGTCGCAGTTGAAGATGTATCGACAGTGGACGTCTCAGTTATGTCAGCAGTAGTCACTGTTGTAAATACTGTTGTATCAGAGGTGGCCCGAGACGATGTCTCAGAAGCCGAGATAGTGGCATCACTGATTTCGCTGCTGGTAAAACCAACAAAGGTTGAGGCTTCGCTAACGGTGGTGTCGATCGCCGTTAATGTCTTAGACTCAATCACAGTTGAAGTCTCAGTCAACGGCTTGCATGGGCTGGCAGCCACAATCCCGAAGGCTATAGAAAACGAGGTGCAAAGACGCATTGTTAACGAAAGACTGAGGTGAGAATAAAACGGCCTGCAGGTTTAACAATACGCAATTTATTAATGGCGGTTATAGTGGCTTTTTATACCGTAAGGGTCTGGTGCCAGAATGTTGTCGCTTGTAAAACTTTTGAGGCTATTGATCTCAGCTGATATTAAACCCTGTTATATACAGAACTATCGATTATCATGCATGCGAGCTAACCTAGATGGGAGTAATTAATGCTGCAGCACCCAATAGAATGGTTCATTTAACGCCACTGTTCACTAGATCGTTTAGTTGTATATCCGTTGAAATTACGACTCCAGGTACAGGAACTAACCAACTCAGGAGAAAACGGCAACATTGTGGCATCCCTGCTCCAGGACACCAGGAGAATAGCCGTTGATATCCTACTATATAAGAGACAAAATTAGTCAGTCGGTGTATGATTCCTAGACTAGGTTCTTAGGCTATCTGGTTCTATATGCCAGGGGTTAAAGGCCAGCCTTTCCATTACACACGAATAACAGTACCTCTTATACCCAATGCCCATTCTCCAGCTCAGACCTGCTGCTAACAACCCGCTACCGGGCCAGAGCCAGGAACCTCCCCTACCAGTTAAAGCCAAAGGAATAGAGGAGCAAGAGGTTAAAGATATTACAGATTCCTACTAGGGTAGGTGGGGTTAAGGAAGCTACCCTACATTAAAATATACTATAAAGTAGGCTGGCTATATAAACGGGACGAACATCAGTAAAATGTCAGCAAAGTCAGTGTACCCAGACTGCATTATTTCCTCATTCCTTCGGAAAGAGCTTTTCGGCTCATGCTGCAAGGCTTCGCGCAGTATGCGAGGAAGGTCTCGTAGTTTTCCGTCCGCTGTTCTCTCCTCTTGTAGCAGATGCTGCCAGCGATGAAGGAAAGGTGTGAAAGGTTTGTGAAATCTAATAGGAGAGAATGTGGTTTGAACTGCAGGGTAATCAAAAAAAGACTCGTGAGACAATCCTTGGACTCGTTGCTCTGGATTTCGATCGAACTGGAGCTGAGCAAAGCTTCATAGTAACGCAGTATGGCATATTCTTCATTCTCATCGACCTTAGTTCATGTGGAGAGACGTTACAGTCGCTAAAATTGTCAACAACCAACACAAATTCCCCGGTCGATGGAACATCCTACATCTTTCAATGTCCATTTATAGCCAAATCGTTTTGGTTATTGGAATTCTATTAGAAAGTACAAGCCTGGAAAAAGTTTACTCTATTTTAAAAAGTTTTGCCCTGAACATAACTAGTCACGGATTCTCTCAGACTGATGTAACATATCTCTTTTCAAACCTTCCCTGGTCACGATCTCACGTAGCCTCAGTCATGTCCAACAACTGTCAGTTGAGCCATTCTCCCCTGACTTCTTGGCCTTCTGTCATTGCAACTCGGATCCATATTAAACTGGGTAATAAGTGGGAAAACTCTCCTGATCCGGACCAATGGTTCTTTAACCCAGAGTCTTGGCACTCATCCTCAATCGTATCATCCCTCTAAGGTAAGCTCCGGATATAATCGAAGTCTGGCTTAGCAGTTTCATACTAGAAACATAATAGTATTTCCATTTTCAAGAAGATACTAGTTTTCCAAATTGCAAAGCGGGAAATATGTCTTTAGCTGTTCAATCTGTTGGCTGGTTAGTTACGTGCTCCTCTTCCACTTCATTGCATATTGGATATAATGTGTTGGTTCGACGTAGTATTCACATTCCTTCCTTACCAGAATTGTGGGTTCACTTTAATCCGACTGGCAGAATCACGATATCACCAGGGGCCTTGACAGGTTGTTCCCCATTATTGGCCTTGTTCACAGTAAAATATACAACGTAACCCAGTGATCGCGTCGACATTGAGACATAATCCAGTGTTGATTTCCCCGAGCCAAGGTTTCTGGAGCACATGCCCTCTCGGGTATTCCCATATTTGGCTATCTGTCAATGCGTGTACTTCGGAATGGAATGCAATAGGTAACTCAAATGTCTATCATAGACGGTCATCAGCCAGGTAAGTATGGAACAGATGCGTTAAATATGTGTATCCTAGCATTTATGAGCAGGCTTCCCCCGTTCCATCTATCTTGATTGCTATTTAGCTAGACCTTTAATTGAGCAAGCTTGAGCCTTGTTTAATCACCCATAGATCAGGCATATCACAGCCAAGACACCTCCCCTTCTCACACCTAATTAATATGGCCAACGCAACGACCTCTCGTACAGAAAGTGTCACAGCTGAGGGAGCTTACAATTCTACCGAAAGGACACTCGAAGACTCAGTCTCGTCATTGAACTCTTCTGGATCAGACTCGACCTCGGCAACTAGCAATGCTACCAAGCCAGATGAGCCAGACGTCTTCATCGCCCTCAATGCGACCGACATCGATGCCGTCCCTGGACTGATCAAAGACATCAATGCCCTGAGCACTGACCTAGACAACAATGATCCTGCTCTGCGACTCCAACTAATGGCAAAGGCCAAGAGTCTTTGGCAGTCTCTTGAAACACCTAGAGAGACCATGCTGCGTCATGTCTGGGCCGAGGTATGTCTTAGCACATCCCCATGCTGATACATCGTCTAAAGACATAGCCTTCTCTCCATTGCGCCTTGACTGCTGGTACTGTCAAGGATGTTTGGACGCACGTTGCCAAGATCGATAGGCCTTTCACTGTCGCTGAAGTCGCCAAGGAAAAGAACATAGAGCATGCGCTACTCGGTGAGCCCATAATACTCATGACAAATGTGCCCCGTTAACAGACATACAAAGCTCGTCTTTTACGACATGTGTCATGCATGGGCTATCTTGTAGAAGTAGAACAAGATACTTACCAAGCCAACAACTTTATCAAGTCCATGGCCTTCCCGTTTATCAACGCGGGATATCCTTGCATGTAAGAAACACTTGTGATTTCATCCATCCACAATACTAAATCTAACTCTTCAGTTCTGGGGCTTGTATCAATGCGCATGGTCAATTCCACGAATGGGCTGACAAGAACGCCTGGAAAGATCCTACGGACATTAACAAATCTCCCTTACAGCACGGATACAAGACAGAAAAGAACTTTTTTGAGCATCTACACACCAATCCACCCTATGGGCAGCTATTCCACCTTCACATGGGCGGCTACCGTCAAGGTCGGCCTTCGTGGATGGATGAAGGTTTCTTCCCTGTTCAAGAAAGACTCATAAATGGGTTTGAGCAAACAGACGATGCTACTCTCTTAGTTGACATTGGTGGCTCATTTGGCCATGACATTGGAGAGTTTCACCGCAAATTTCCCCACGCTCCGGGTCGCTTGGTCCTGCAAGATCTCCCTGT
This sequence comes from Fusarium transvaalense, assembly GCA_013623685.1. Lineage (NCBI taxonomy): Eukaryota > Fungi > Ascomycota > Sordariomycetes > Hypocreales > Nectriaceae > Fusarium > Fusarium transvaalense. The sequence continues at coordinate 20,874 of JABFFG010000427.1, forward strand.
CGTAATCGACCAGATCACCTCGCTAGATAGCGATATTGAAAGGATGAAATACGACTTCTTTACAGAGCAACCCGTCAAAGGTAGAAAGCATCCGTTCAATTATCTATAATCATTGCTGATTGGAAGTACAGGTGCCCGCGCATACTATATGCATTCCGTTCTCCATGATTGGTCAGACGAAACTTGTCTCGTGATCTTGGGCCAGGTAAAGACTGCGATGAAGCCAGGATACAGCAAGATTTTGATCAACGAGAATGTGATTCCCAACACTGGCGCTCAATGGGAAGCTACAGCATTAGACATGATGATGCTGACTCTTCTTGCATCACGAGAACGAACTCGAGACAATTGGGGGTCACTCCTTGCACGAGCTGGACTGGGAATTAGTGGCATTTGGACTGTCGCTAATGGAGTTGAAAGTTTGATTGAGTGTGAATTGGCTTAAATCCAGAACTCTGGGATTTATCATATGCAATACATGTAAAGTGCTCCTTTCAGTTAAAAGATACTTTGATTGTATTATACTATGGCCTCATAGCAAGTCAAGCCTGTATCTAGAAAGAAAGGATCTTGTAGTCTCCCTCGAAAGATCCGTCAAAGGTGACGCTGACATCAATGTGGACCCAGAGCTCATTTCCATTCTTCAAGTAGAGCTTGATCTCACCCTTGGCAACAAACAGGTTGATCTTGATGCCAACACCGTCCTTGAGGTTTCCAAAGATGTTTCCAACGTTGATTCCAACAATGCTGACGCTGACACCGATCTCGTAGGTGTCGGTATCAAGGTATCCAGTGATCTGTGAAGCATGAGTCTCCGTCTTCAAGATGTTGTTGAGTAGTGGCATGATGGTAGCATACCTTGATAGGCCCAAAGCTCCAGTCGATCTCATGGCGGGATTGGACGTTTCCAGGAGGAAGGGAGCGGGCAATCTCGACCTGCTTGGCCTCCCAAATGTTGTCACCCTCCTGGGGAGGTGTGAGGCTGATGATGGCACCTAATCACAAGTTAGTTCTTTCCTGGGCTTGATAGAAAGAGAAAGGTGACTTGCCAACGGTTTGATCGGCTGCAGACATGTTGTAGTTGTGAAAGGGTTTGGATGAGAAACTGAAGTTATGTTCAAAGAATGCTGATGAGGATGTTGTTGAGCTGTGTGATGAGGACTGAAGAGATAGTCCACCGAGGGGAGGATCTTGAGGTCTTTATACCCGTGATGCTTCTTTCATCAATATAACGCACTAGTCAATAGTTCTTGCGTGCTCTGGTAGTCGAACATCTTCGATGAGCTTCTCTCGAGACCTCACGGTGCGTCTACTGTGTCTCATCGAGGAGTCGATCGAGGTAGATTATACGCGAAAGCTTCGGACCTACAGTAGCTTTGCTAGTACATGTAAGGTAATAGAGACTTACCGATCTTTGCACATCCTGAAGTTCACAGTGTTTTGACGATGCGCTTAATGCATGACTGAGACCATGTCTGACATTTTCAAGATTTCTTCAGTCATAAAAATTTCCCGCGCTTCACCACATCTTTGTTATCCACTCAGGTGCAGTAGCTTTGATGTATGGCCTCAGGGGGCTACGAGGACTGCGGCCTATTGATGAAAGCTCTATGCATGATTTGCCATAGGACACTGTTGATCTACTTGATGAACTCTGTAGGTGACGGAAGTGGAGTTTACGACCAAATAACCTAACCATTGAGTACTATCGGGAAAAGTAACATTAGAAGTCATTAGGCGCTATTAACTAAAAAAATTGTATTTAATAATCCATTAGCTGGAACCACCCGGCGGGACGCCGTTTAGGTTTGATAGATCGTTGTGACCCCGCATCGCTGACAATGACGGGGCTGAAGATATAAAGAGGAGGCTTTAGGCCTCAAAAGAAGAAGGCCAGGGATAAATCTCCACTACATGTAAGACCTAACTATCGAGTGTAAACTATGAACGAACCGGTGGCGAGCGAGTTGCGACTGTACCAATCCTAAAAGTACACTGATCTTGGCCCATGGCATCATATCGACAGCTGATATACAGGTAACCTGGGGTACCTGTCCATTGGTATTCAATGTTCAATAGCACTTCAGCCTACAACCTCCCTTGACCGCTAGACCAGGACTTGGACAAGATTCTGCTGTGAATGGAGGAAGATCTCATCCGTATTGATAGTACTTTGCGCCCATCACATTTCTGACCGTGTAAATGAGTAATATTTCGCAATTAGTATGCATCTGTACACAAGGATCACGACCGAGATCGTCGAGACATGTATTGTATGTAATGGTATTCATGGTGATTATTTTCAGCTGAGGCCCTCTTTTCTTCTACCGCGCTGCTAGTGGCTCTCCTAGTTGATCCAGTGAAGTTAAAGGGCGTCTACACGAGGATAGATCAAGATCTATTGCAGATGATGTCACTGGATACAATCTAAAGTGAGACATCAAAAGGACTCCCGCAGACCTATGGAGAGCTCTGTAGACGACGTACAACTTGTGGGAACACACCATCTTCTTCCGATAACCAATCATTCAATCACGCAGGGGCAGGATAGCTGTTGTTATTAGCTTTGTTGACGAACCAACGAGTAAAGTACCTGCTGTCTTAGTTGAAATAAGCGTCTTGGGTGGGAAAAAGCTCCTCGCGCCATACTAGCTTCGATATATGCATTGCAATATAGAGGAGATGGTGTGCAGCTCAGATCCACAAGCTGCATGTTACGTGGCCCGTCCTCCTAAGACATACAGTTATTCCCTGTATGTTTCGGGATTTAAAAATCACATATGCCATAGCATTGAAAAATAGACCATCAGCACTGCGACTTTACTACTAGCTACTTGGCCAATGGTGGTACCTGTTGAAATGTAACATATTTAATTACCTGTCTTCCTTTCCGCTTTTCACCATCTATTTTATTGATAAAACTGTTGTTTCTTCAAGTCTAGTGATCCTTGTGTTCTGCAGCCAAGGCTACAGGGGTTTTATTCTAGCCCCTTCTTCTGTCTCATAAAGCACGTCGTCTGTCCAAATCGAGATGCCTGCAAGACGTTCCTGGTCAGTTTTTATGTCTCGGGACCAAGGAACCCAAGCGCCTTGTGGATCAAAGAAGCTGTAGAGTAACGCTTTCGTCCCCATCAGCCAGCCACATTTCGTCTTTCACTGCAGAAAGAGGCAGCTATGTCTCAGCTCAAGCTCTGCGGATTATTCTTACAGCCAGTCTATTCCTTTTCAGGCAGATGATCCGCTCCGAAACCTACGTGATCTTCATCTCCTGAAATTGTGCCATTCCACCTAACTTTGATCTACTCGCCTTAGCTCTCACCGGTGAGCGGTGTGGCATATGCAACAACAAAACATCACCAATGAAAGCTCGTTGTTTAGGTAGCTCCAGGACGGCTCGTGCCGCCACCAGTTTAGCTTCCGCGAGAACAAGTCAACGCTGTCGGGGAGGCGGAGAATATCTTTGGTGGGCTTACTTTGGACATCATCTTTGGCCGTCAGAAACATGGCGCTGCAGAGAAAACAACGGCTGAAACTACCTTTGGCACCAAAATGACTTCTGCAGTATGATGTGTTCAATCGTTGATGCACGTCAAGTGCTAAAGTATGACTACAAGTCCAGTGAGAAATTCGATAAAAGTATTTTCCATAGCATAATCAACTTTGTTTGATCACAAATTACTTCCTTGCCAACACAATGACTGAAGAGGCTGTCACGATCCACTACTGCTCGGCCGAGTCCAAAGTGCCAGAGTCCAGTGAGCTTCCCCCAAGCAATTTAATCCAACAGGACGGCAGGCCTGGCTTTTTAGCTGGAAGAAAGGACCTCTTCTGGCCCAACGGTTCAAAGCTCAAAGTCAAGTTTCTCAATGGCACAGCGCTGCAGAAGAGAAAGGCCAAATTCTACGCTCAAAGATGGGAGCAATACGCCAACATTGACTTTCGCTTCATTGATGAGGGCGACGCTGATATCCGTGTTGGATTTCGATGGTGAGTACTATATGCCTTGGCCCTGAAAACGAAAACGAGAACTTACTGAATATACAGGCGCGGTGACTGGGGTTCATGGTCATTTGTTGGCAAAGATGCCCAGAAGTTCGGCCTTGGCCAGTCGGTAACCATGAACTTCGGTGAATTAGACGACAACAGCCGTGATGAAGAATGGTCTCGGGTTGTCACACACGAGTTCGGCCATGCGATCGGTTGCGTCCATGAGCATCAGGCCAACCCCATCGAATGGAACGTCGAACGAGTCATTGCAGACTGCAAGAGACTCTATGGCTGGAACGAAGCCCAGACCAAAGACCAAATCATCAACAAAGAGAACTTCAAATCTCTGACCAAAACAGACTTTGACCCCAACTCCATCATGTGTTACTACTTCCCAGCGGAATGGACCGTCAACAACATTGCAGCCCCAACCAACCTCAACCTTTCAAGTACCGACAAGAGCTTCATCGCCAAGCTCTACCCTTTCCAGACACGTAACGAAGGGCAGTTGACTATTGATCCCAGCATTCGTCCCTGGTACCCTCCAGTTCCCCTCAACTCCAAGGCTATACTTTTTAGCCCTCCTTACCTTGTTGCTCCTCGTTTAACTGTCGGACTTAAGCTTCTCGATATCGGCAACACGGCCAATATCCGTGTCCGTGCGAGTGCTTCCAGAATCACCGAGAATGACTTTGAACTCAGCATCGACTCGTGGGCTGATTCACAGTTGTTCAACGCGGCTGCGACCTGGATCGAGTTTACTGAATCCGACAGCGATTACCAAGGTATGTGTATAAGATAAGAACTAGAATTGAGTACTTTGCTGATTCAGTTTCTGCTGTAGTTGGAGAGTATAACACACTCGACAATCGACCCTTGAACAAATTCCCTGTCACCAACCAAGACGGTATCCGTCGAGATACTGAACACTTTGACTTTCCCGACGGCCAATTCAGCGAGGAACCCAATATCGTCGTCTGGCTTACCGCTCTTGACCTAGACAAAGGTCATAACTGGAGAGTCAAAGCCTATGCTACAAACATCACAGCTTCTGGCTTTGATCTCAACATTGATACATGGGCTGATACCATCCTGTACAGTGCTGCAGCATCTTGGGTAGCATACCCCAAAGGCCGCGACGGCGTCGCGAGCGGCAAGGCTAGCAGTAGTGAACTGAGGGAATGGTACCCGCCCTCGACTCTTGATACTAAGAAGGTCAAGTTTCCAGCCAAGCTGTTTGACAGAGCGCCCAAGGTTTTCCTTGCCATTAGCGAACTGGATTTGGATTCCTCTGTCAACCTTCGTGTCAAAGTTGGTGCTGATAAGATTGATGAGTTTGGATTTGTTTGGCGTGCCGAGTCGTGGGGTGACAGCAGCATGTTTAATGTTGGCGCAGACTGGATTGCCTTTGGCTAGACTGGCAGTTTTTGACGTGTGAAGTAGTGATGTTTGTCTTTGAGAACCTCATTCATTTAGCATTTAGGAACTATGTCCAATCCATTCTTTTAGATATCGGTATGGCCTTGTCAGTTATTTTGCTGCAGCCTCCTACTAGACGGAAGAGCCGTGTTCTCGCAGCCCACAATACTATGGTGACCCATGATGGCAAGTTTAATAAGCTGTAAGTCATGTAAAACTATGTGGTATTCAATTCCAAGCCTTCAAGCCATTGTTTCGAGTCGAGTAATGTGCATAGTCACGGTCGTACTGTTATTCAGAACACTTGGCCATCAAGATGGAGACTGGGCTGGTTGTCTTCAGACAAAGCTTCCCCGCTCGACAACGCATGATTGCCGATGTACTCAACGGGAAACAGGAATGTGATGAGTCTGCTCAACTGAATCCCGGTATGGCTGCAGGTGGCGCGACGTACTTCCAAGGATGATCGACTCAGTCGCTATGCATATGAGACGACTCTTGTTGTAATGTCTCGGAGCTATTGCAAGATTTGCTTTCCCTTTCGCAACAGAATCAGCCCGCCACCTGTCTGTATCGTCATAAACGAGTAAGCTGGCACCGGGACCCTACCGGTCCAATCAACATCCAGGCCCAGAACGATCTTCTCACTTCCCGCCAAAGGACGCAGTGGAATCACATACCTGGCTGAAAGCCTCTTGCATCAAGTGAGAGCATATCAATAGCGCTGTCATCTCTTACCGTTGTCTGGGATTTATAATGCGATGTATATATATAAGTAGGGTCCTTGTAAGCTTAGCGTAATAGTCCCATTCTGTACCCAACTCAACAATTATCCGTTTCATCATGCGTGCTCAAATACTTTCACGCCTTTTGTTTCTTGCCCAGGCGACGGGGCTCGCCAATGGCATTGAGGTAATATCCAACACAGACACGGATGTGCCTACCTTGGAACTCCCCTGGGGTAAATATCAAGGTTATCCATTCGCAGATGATGATAACGTGAGTCAACAAGGGCACTGATACATGTGTCTAAATTCAGAATTACTGACCCGTTCGGTACACATCAGATCATCCTCTTTGAGAACGTCAGATTTGGGGCGAAGCCGCTGCTATTCGGCGCACCAGAATCTCCTTCGTGGACCAATTCCTCTGTCCAACCTCCATCAATAGGTCGCGATTGTATACAGATCAACATCACGCAGATCGCTGTGCCTCCTGGTGGAGAGGACCCAGTTGCGGACCCCGGCGACGCTGATACCAAGACCAGTGAAGATTGCCTATTCCTCGATCTCTATGTCCCCAAGGCGGTACTAGATGCCCCGAAAGGTACTCTAGCACCTGTCGTAGTGTGGATTTACGGAGGAGCCTATGCCTTCGGAAGCAAGAACCAGCTAGGCGCGCTCTACACCGGAGAGTCGTTCCTGAAGGCCAGTAAGTATCAGACAATTTTTGTCGCTGGAAACTACAGAGTAGGTGCGTATGGCTGGTTGGCTGGCCATTATATGCAAAACACCGGATCGACGCAGACAAACGCTGGCTTATATGACCAAGCCTTGCTTTTTGGATGGGTCCAAACGTACATCAGCCAAGTCAACGGTAATAAAGACCAGGTCTCGGCCTACGGAGAATCAGCCGGCGCCAGCTCAATTCTTCATCACTTGGTCCGTGAAGGCGGATCAGTCAACCCGACTTTTCGCAGATTTGGAGTCCAGAGCCCAGCATTTGAGTGGGCTTGGGACAACTCCGAGAACGGAAAGTTGGATCAGATATATAAGAACTTCTCACACTTTGCTGGCTGTGGGTACGACTTTAACATTGACTGTCTTCGGAAATCGACCAATCTTTCAGATGCCAATCAAGCCTTGTTCAATAGTGTTGCGAGTACAGGACTATTCCCAGTTGGCCCAGCTGTAGACGACGTTTGGATCAAGACTATTCCCACTATATCTTTTTCAGGCGGTAAGTGATTTGTTGGACCTACTTCAATCAAGATACAATTTCTAACCTTGCCCAAAAGGTCAATTCTGGAAAGGTATTGACGCAGCTATCATCTCACACGTCTTGAACGAGACCGCCTCCTTTACACCAAGCAACATCACTTCTGAAACAGCTTACAACAACTTTTTGGAATTGTTCTTGCCTGGAGACAAGCTTGCTGGTGTACGCAAGCAAATTGCTCAACAGTACAATTGTACAGAGCTCTTTGCCGGCGACTATACTGCATGCATCGCGATAACGATCCGCGATGCCTCGTTCACTTGCAATACACGGGACCTATACTCAGCGTATCCTGATGTCTCTTATATGATGCAATACGGCTTTCCGTTGGAAAAGTTTGCCTACCATGCTACTGATCTGGTGGCGTTATTTGCCAACTCTATCGACCAAGCGATAGAACTGTTAGTCAAGAAGTTGCCGCCTTGGCTTGCGAATCTGTATGCCAAGCCGTTGATCAATACGGGTCTTGCCGCGGCCTACCAGACCTATTTCGCCGCTTTAGCACTCTCCGGGGACCCCAATGCCCTGGGCCAACCACCGGTGGCCGGCTCTCCGTCGCCAAAATGGCTTGTCGCAGATGGCTCTGGCGATCTTTTGACAAATGTTCTCACGGTTCAGCTGCCCAGTGGACAACCAGCTTTTGTTTTGGGCTCAGATAACCAGAATGGGAAGACGCGATGTGAATTTTGGACTAAATTGGCCGAGAGTATTGTATCTCCGGATGGGCTTCTCATGCAGGATCCAAATGTGTATGTAGAGCTGTGATAACACAAAGGACCAAGTATCACGGGCTGGCTTGGTGGTGGGAATTTCATTCCTTGATTGAATTCAGTCAATCGGATCATTACCTAGCCTCAATAACGCGCATTATACTTATTCTTCACAAGCAGACGTGTCATGGACGACTCTTTCGTAGAACAGCCTAGTTGTAGTTTATGATAGCGACAACTACGCAGAACGTCTTAGCAGCTGGGAATTTGATCCTGAGTCGTGTCATTAAGAAACTGAGAGAAGAATATTTCCTCGCCCATAAATTGTCTAAAGTTTCGGCAAACCTCACTCCGCTCAAGTTGGCCGATTGCGGGGACAGTTGAGTAGCTTCTTTCCCCGCGTTCACTTCCTTGGCTAAATTTCGCGCGATGCTACCGATATACAAGACCATGTTTCTATTTGTGGAGTTTGAACCTGTAAGAACGTCTAGTTTAGGCGGAAGATCTGAGAATATCCATGGCAAAGGAGGGCTAAATACACGAAGTTACCCCATTCAGTAAGCTTCACTACGAATGACGAGCTGGACCATATGTCCGATTCACTGATCTGAAGTGCATAAAGGAAGAGCTCTGCCGTCACAATGGCTCTTGACGCTTCATTTGGAGTGAACTTGACCACATCAACCATGTTCACCCCACTCATCGGGGCATTCGCCCTCTTCAATTTCCTGCCTCTCACTGAAGCAACACCTCACATTCAGAAACAATGCGAGACTTCTCGAACAGAGCACAAACCTCGACTCTTTGTCCTTACGGATATCAGCAATGAGCCTGATGATCAGATGAGTCTAGTTCGTCTACTCACATATGCCAACGAAATCGATATCCAGGGTATTTCAGTTACCACCTCAACTTGGATGCCTGACAAGATCGATTATGAGGCCGTTGTGGGTGTTCTGGACGGTTACGAGAGGGTTGTGGATAACTTCAACGCCAATGTACCTCGTCATGCGCCCTACCCTTCCTACAAGTATCTTCTCGACAGGGTACATAAGGGACATCCAGTGTATGGTCGAAAGTCGCTCAACATGAGTTTAAGCGCTGCTGCCAAAGCCCTTATCAAGGCAGCTGACGAGTCAATCAACGCCGACCCTCTCACAGTCTCGGTTTGGGGAGGAAGTGCAATCCTGGCTGAATCACTCCAACATGTCTCTCGCACAAGAACCCAGCACGAGGTTGACTCCTTCGTCGAAAAGCTGCGTGTCTATGCAATCTCCGATCAAGACGACACAGGAATTTGGATCCGTCTTCGCTACCCACAATTATTCTACGTTACATCACTCCACGGCTTCAGCGAATATACCGTTGCCGCCTGGAACGGTATCTCTGGGGAGGAATACCGCCACTTTGACCAAGGCGGTCCTGACTCCAGTCTCGTATCCAACGACTGGCTCGAGCAGAACATTCGTCTCGGGCCACTGGGATCGCATTACCTCAACTGGACTTTCATTATGGAAGGCGACACACCCTCTTTCCTACCTCTGGTACAGAATGGCCTCGGTCATGTGAACCACCCTGATTGGGGAAGTTGGGGTGGTCGGTACACTCTCCTCGATCAGTCGGGCCAATCGAGAGTGTATGCCGACACGAGCGATTATGTCGATGGCAAGAATGGGGAGAGCTTTATCAGCAAGTTTGCTACAATCTGGCGGTGGCGAGAGGATTATCAGTTCGACTTTGCTGCTCGCATGAAGTGGAGTATTAACTCTAACTACTCAGAGAATAATCACCAGCCTGTCGCTATCATCAATGGTAGTTGTGGTCCAGCACCGCTTAAGCTCAAGTACAACCCTGGTCAGAGCATTGTTGTCGATGCATCTGACAGCTGGGATCCCGATGGCGATAGCCTCAAGTACGCCTGGTTCCACTACCGAGAGCCTGGGGGATATGGTAGAGGACTCGAGGGGTTTGATCCTTCTTTGAAGATGAAGCCAGTATTGACTACTCAGAGTCCTAACGTAAACATCACCAACCTGAACTCAAATGGCAGTGTTGTCAAGCTACAGACTGCAAAGAACCTTAATGATGTGAGTCAAAGTTACTAGAGGAAATGTTCATACTAACTGTGTATTCCAGACTCTTCATATTATTCTTGCTCTTCGCGATGCCACGGAACAGCCCCTTGCTACATATAGAAGAGTTATTCTGGAGGCTAGAGAGTCAACATCAAGTTGAAACTCAATAGTTTAGTCTTGGTAGCATAGATAATCGTTCCAGGAGACGTATCCAGCGCTGGCCTGGCATTTAATTGTGTAAGCACTGGTGTACATTCTTTTCTTCGAAGTCCATGAGTTCTTTATCTGATAGCAACCGGCTGTAGCAATCATGGTACGGGTGTGCATAGAGATAACGACAGTCGTTGAGGTTTAGGTCGGTATCACCGATATGTAACAACGGGACAACCTGAAGTTCTAGATCTTACAAGTCAAATCTGTCATTCAATAGATAAACTAAGGAAACTATCAACATTCAGTCTAATCCTAACGATTTCCGTGGTCAGCAAGGATGACCTTCAAGGGTAATTGCCAAACAATACGTCGCTAATCTATAATAGCCTCGGATATTAGCCCTGCTTTAATGGAATAAAAGAGACAAGTTATACTGACCCAGTACTGGAGATTGGCCTTGTTCGCTCGCAGATCTTGGAACTGTGTATCCAATTTGTCTGAAGTAATATTAGCAAGGAGCAATAAACTCTGGCCCGTCGTGGTAGGCTTACCTGCTGAGACATGGAGCACGCCGGCAAATTGCGGCTGTTGGCTGACTGCCTTCAGATCGCTCAGGAACTGGGCAGCTTCCGCAGCATTGCCGATCTGGTTGGCAGAAAACAAAACAGCTGTGAAACGTTAGCATCTTACACTGGATAGTAAAAACAAATAAGGATATAGAAGTACCATAGCGGGGATGATTAGCATCTTGCAACCTCTGCTGACAGGAGATGATGGCATTCTGTAAGGTGTCGGTATCCTCATCTGTAGGCCACCCGTCAGTGATGATGAGGATGAGGATTGGGCGATCAAAGTCGTCTCCAGCGTTAGTCTTGCTGTAGATGAACGGCTCGAGAATCTTGCTGTTCAGGTTTGTCCCAATCTTGGTGCTGCCATCCGGGGAGATGCTCAACTGATCTTTCAGTGCTTGACCCCTGAGGTTATCCATGCCACCGCCTGTTTTGTTTATGAAGCGTAGATGAGCGCCCTTCTCATCTGGCGAGAACAATGACATTGTATCGGCAATTGCACTGACGATCTCGGTTTGCAGCTGCATACGATTCTCCTCTCTCATGGAGCCACTGTCATCTGCACATCTCCTAGTTTAGTCATATCCATAGCAATAGCTGATTCACACTGGAATGGGTACCGACCACAATAGATGATAGGCTGGTATACGGCCATATGGAACTGCGACCTCACTTCTGCAGAAGTAAGACGCAGATTGCGGCTGGGGTCGTTCACGACCGTATAAGCCTGTGAGAGGATGCTCTGCAGGACCGCACTGTTAGGTGGAAAGAAACTCTCCAAGCCATTAGTTGTCACGACATCGTCCAATAGGTTTTTCAATTCAGCCATTGTGGTTGGATGCGTGGGCTCCTGCGAAGACGAACGTTCTGTTAATTATGTTGACATATGATTCTCGGAGCATCTTACCAGCGGTGTCATACGAGGTTTGACAATCTGATCGTAAATCATCTTGAAACCGTCGATGGTACTGTCTTGCAAGGGCTTGCGAGGCGTGAGGTAATCAGTCAAGAGGAAGGCCGACGAAACGATGAACCGTGTAAGCGAGGTCCCAATTGGGTTTTGAGGATCGGGATCGACAAGAGCTTCTTTAACTTTGGAGTTTAGAAGGCGATCCGCCAGATCCAGAACCGTTTCGCCCTTGCTGTTCGTGGCTGTGACAGACGCACCGTGGTCCTTGAGAGCTTTGATGATAGTAGGATCCGGGTTGTTCTTCAACGCTCGCATAAGGGGGGTGTCATGGGGGTAGGAATCGTCTTCTTCATCTACCTTGATGCCCGGGGTCTCAAGGAGGATCTGGACAACCCGGGCTGCATTCTCCTTGGCATCAACTGCCATATGGAGCACGGAGAGGCCATTGGGAGACTTTCTGTTAACATTGGCCTTGTGATTGAGGAGAAGGCGGATTGCATAAGTATCCCCGTTCAATACAGCATAACCGAGGGGCGTATTGCCGCCATCTGGTTTGTTGATATCGTCGGCATTGGTCAAGTTCTTGAAATCATCCCGAGTAAGGGTCCTATCTCTGACTCTGTCTGCAATGATGGACATCGTGATAGGAATAAGCCCAAATAGAAAGTAGAAAGCGAAACTGGATTAAGTTGTAGGTAGAAGGATCAGGAAGATGTTGGTAACAGAGAGAGGAAAAAGACAATGGTCAAGCAACAGATGACAGTATATTTATACGTGTCCACGCGCGGCTCAGATACTACCCAAACTGCCTCATTCTCAAATTATTATGCAATAACCTGGCTTAAGCCTAATCTTGCTGATGAGGCCATACGGCGAGGCCGAGTGAGACAGTGTTTTACTGTTACAATCCTTCCCTTTACCTTCCATTAGACCGCCTCAAGACTGGCAATGGGTTTACCGCTTTATCGACAGAGACGGACCCTAACGGACCGTGGCGTTCGCGGGTCAAATTGTCTTAGACAGGTTCTCAGATCCTTGTGTGACTAACTGGCCTAAAGCCAATCTTGCCGATAGTCATGCGGACCGGCTGGGGGAGATAATGTCTTACTTTTATGTCCCTTTTACCTTCTAACGGGCAGCTACAGGATCGGCAAGGGTTTCACTGCTTTAACGATAGGCCCGACGGGCCGCGGAGACGGACCGTGGCGTTCTCGGGTCCAACTACCTCCGAGACTTTATGTCTTTTGCTGAATGAGTTCATTCGACCTTGACATTATTCGGATGAGTGGATGCAAAAGAAATGTATCGCTCCTCACTTCATTCTGTCTTGAGCAAGATTTCAGCTTTGGTTCCCTACGCATGATCCCTTTGAAACAGCTAAGATTCCCACTACAGCATCTCTCCTCCGTCCCTGATACAAGCATAAGCGCCAAGGTATCGAAGCAAAACAGGAACGATCTAAAGTGCCGTATACGAGTCGTGAGCTGACGTAAATGACGTAATTTAGATAACATGAGAGACTTATGTTTCCATCCTTGCCAGGTATCAGGTCTTGGCCTTTTCTTGCGTTCCATCTTATCTTGTTGAGATCCTACTGGATCAACCCTAGTCCGACCCTTTGATGCCTGACGTGTCAATGTAACATATGTAGACTTTGCCCCATGTCCTGTATATTAGCTCTTCAACCTAACAATCACTTAATTCTGGCACATCTCGTTCTCGCATTACATTGGGTTGGAAACCCGGGGTCATATGTCTCCGCTTTCATCAACTGAACAAATTCCTTCCATTCTGAATCTTCCCACCAACATGGTCTAATAGTCTCATGTCACTACGCAAAGTAAATCCCCTATCAAGACACTACCGAGACGGAAATATGTCTCTTACTCGCTGAACAGATAATCAGGGACTCACAGTTACACACGATAATTCTATTTAACCTGTCACATCTATTCTTGACGCATCATAATATAACACCCCTCATTCCTCGGATCTAGACACTACAAACCAAGAAGAGGATCAGTCTTTTCAAACACTTATTCCACGACATTCCAAAGATTTAAAACCAGTACTACACTGAACCTTTTCATTCCTCTTCCAAAAACTCCGCTTTAAACCGCCAAATACAGATAAGTTCCCAGGCTGTGTGAAAACCGTGTGTTTATATGTAAAGAGACCAAGCAGAAATCTTACTCAAGACAGAGAAGTTCCTAAGGAATGTCAGCCTCAAAGAGTGAAGACATGGTAGCAGGGCTTTTGGCAATCCCGAATATGGAATCAGCCAAAGAGTGGGTAGCTTAGATGAGAGGTATCATAGATTGTCTAGCTATATCAGGACACAAGGACCTTCTCCACCAAAACGCATAACGCCCAGGCATGAAAGAGGCAGAAGATGTAGCCATCTACGTCGTCAAAAAGAACATTGGCAAGAAGGACAACACAGAGCTCAAGAAGCAGCAAGAGAAATACCCAGCCTCAATACTCCCAAATATCTCGAGCAAAACACCCTATGTTCCTTACAACATTTCACTGTCAGCGCAATGTCCTTGCAAGAGCCATCGGGTTGATTCACAATTCATGTCTTTTGACCACTTACATGAACTCATTTCCTTATTTCCTTAGAAGTATGCTCTATTATCCAGGAGACAGGAAAGCCGAGAATTACACAGGCTTACATACCATATTAAGATTCTTGCTTCCTTTCGGGTTAGTGAACTGAATCAGGTCGTCACTCGAACTGCCCTGAAAATCCTGAAGACGAGAAACAAGGCCACCTCGTTCATCTTACATGCTGATGATTAAGTTTCACCTCAGCTGGAGATGGAGACTTGCATGCTGCACCCCGAGTGGCTCAAATGGAATGTCTTGGGTCCGGATTAAGGCCTGAACTTTAGATTGCTTAAATGATCCCGCCCGGAATGGCCGACCCTTGCCCAGTAATATCTTGACAATAAGTCATGATCTGAGTCCTGGGCTCCCTTGAACCCATCGCCCTGCTGAGTATGTACCGTTTCGGGGATCCCTCTCCGCCATTCCGGTTAGAACCGAAACATTTCTTCGGACACCAGCCGCATGAAGAGAGCGCCCCGGATGTCGCTGGGTGAGAGCGGGGGATCTATTAACTTCTGTTTGCATCTGAAGAATTATTTGGTATCCGCCCTGAATGGCTAGTTTACCAGATTGTAATCAAGTACTTATATCTCATGATAGAGCGCCATCTTCGAGCCACAGAATCCAAGGAACAGACACACCAAAAGCACGCACCACTACATTCTTTCCTCTTTGACGAAAACCACTTTTTATTTTCCTACAAGCCGTATCCGGCGTTGATATCACGATGCGCCTGAGGGACGTCACTATCTCGTTAGTCGCCTCTGGTGTCTGGGCCCAGGATCCCCAGCAAATCCTCAATGGGCCTTCCTCTGGGTTGCTGACAACGCCCTTGGGCACTCAAGCTAGCACACTGGGCTCATGCTTGACGGGCTCGGCGTGCCAGAGAGTGGGCAAACGAATCACCATCGATGATATTGTCATCTCCACCGACGATCATGGAAACACAAAGTGTTGTCCCCAGGGCACCTCTTTTAACGGGACCAGCTGCGTCTATCCCAAGTCCACTGTCTGTCCACCCAACATGCACTTTGCAAATGGTGTTTGTGTCCTCACTTCTGGACCTATCTGCGAGGATAAGGACTTGGTACCGACTAAAGACGGCTGTGCCTCAAAAATACCGCCCAGCTGTCCTTCAGGGACTATCCTGGATAACGGTGAATGTGTGCTCAAAACGGAACCGACTTGCCCTGGCGGAAAGAAGATTGTTAACGGACTCTGCACCACCGATCAAGTACCGAAATGCCCAGAAAAGGGGTTCCGCGCCCAGGGTAATCTCTGTGTCTCGGAGGACGGCCCCACATGTTCCCAAGACTGGCTGAAGGTGGTCGATGGGAAGTGTGTGCATATCAAAGAGCCCAGCTGTCCACCAGGTACCAAGCCAAGCGGGACATCCCGGTGTATTTCTGACCAACCCCCATCTTGTCCACCCGGGTTCACTGTTTCCGGCATAACATGTGTGCACGATTCCGGACCATCTTGCCCCCCCGGGTCCACGTTCCAGAACGGCGTATGCTCATTCAACAGGTTGCCTTCCTGCAGCGAAGGTAAACTGATGAATGGTCAATGTGTGACCGAGGATCAACCTGGATGCTCACAGGGTTTCAGATTCGATAAACCCACAGGACGTTGCCTGAGGCGGGATCAACTCAGCTGCCAGGCCGGATACGTGAACAGATGGGACCGCATCAGTGATAAGATTACCTGCTGCCCCAAGGACTTTGGAGGATTCGATGGCACCTATTGTACCAAGGACAACCCAGGCTCGGGTACTTGCCCCCCTAACTCGGAACTTCGTGACGGTAAGTGCGTCACGAGCCCGGGGAACCAGCCAGATTGTGATGGCGGAAGGGGTTTCATTGAGAAGGGCGTCTGCTACAAGAAGGAGGAAGCGTCCTGCCCGAGCCCTCTCAAAGTCCTCAAGGATAAATGTGTTTACGAAACGGATCCATACTGTGCCGACGGCAAGTTATCCCCCAGTCGCATGGAATGCATTGTTGAAGGCCCCAACTGCCCAAGGGACTCAATTGTCCTGGATGGCAAGTGTGTCTCCAACGTGTACACGCCCGAATGTCCCAACAGCCTCAAGTACAAAGACGGGTATTGTGTGGGCGAGTTCACTCTCACCTGTCCACCTGGGACCACCAAAAACGGTGACTACTGTATCTATGACGATGTGAAGCCCGGCTGTAAGGACAACCTCTTACTACTGGGCAACCAGTGCGTCCTATCTACCACTGCTAAGTGTCCGGAGAATACGATGCCAGAAGGGGAGTACTGTGTCTCTATGAAGGATCCAATCTGCCCGGAGCCCGAGTACGTATTCTCGATGGAGAGACGTGCTTGTGTCCACAAGTATAGACCATCTTGTCTCCCTCCTTTTCGTCTGGAAAACGGACGCTGTGTTGGCGAAAACCAGCCAATTTGTCCACCGGATACAGTTCGTAGTGGAGATACTTGCATCACGAGGGCCAACTGCTCCGGGGACTTCACACTAGTGGGGGATCGTTGCGTCTCTAACCAAGGGCCAAAATGCCCCGACGCCTCCACCGAGCTTGATGAGAAGACCGGCAAGTGTATTTCCCGTTCCGAAACCCCTTCGTGCCCCGACGGTAGCGTTCTATCCAACGGGAAGTGCACTCTACGAGCCGATTGCCCTCCCAACCTCATCCCAATGGGTGATTACTGTGTTTCATACCAGAAACCAGCCTGCCGGGATGGCTTCAAACTCGAAAATGGCCAGTGTGTCTTCAAGCCCGGGCCATCCTGCCCACCTGGCTATGTAGCCCGTGGGACAGAGTGCTTTTTGATCAAGACTCCTGTGTGTCCTGAAGATAGTGTTCTCGATGGCGACCGCTGTATTATTGGCGTTAACCCCGACTGTGTCATCATCGGCACTTGCCCTGAAATCGCTTAGTTATAATCGGGAGCGTATCGCCAAAGCAGCTCAAAGATTGAAACAATTCCCCCACAGATCATCACTAGCAAACCATCAGTCTTTACCTCCTTTTTCCTTTACCAAATGCGTTTATCTTCCCTTTCTGTTGATGCAGTACTGGGCCAGGAGGCCCTTTGGGAGCCTTCGAAGCCAACTACCCATAGCTCGTCTTGTGCGTCCTTGCACAAATTACTATCTTAACTCACTCTCTTAATCTTACTACTATTGTTTCATACTCTGGCTATTCCGTTTCGTTAATCTTGATTTGTTGCTGTATATGTGGCCTTAATATCGTAGTACTTACAGTAGTGTTGCAGTGCGTAGGACATGTTCTCTCCTCCTTGCTTGACTCGGAGGTGATTAACCTCGACGAGTTGGAGTCTCAATGTTTCTACCTAGCTTACAAAATGCAGATTTAAATTATGGCGTTTCCTTGAGTGTGATTACCTTCACAACATTTGTGAAATCATCAATAAACAATGTCTAGCATCGTCTCCTACTGTAGTTGTGGGAACAGGTTCTGCAATTCTCTCCATGAATGCTCTCGATTGGACGTCTTTCTCTCTTGACTGATAGTATGTGAGAAACTTACATTATTTTACCAAGACAGTAGTCTCTATCAGTAGTCCCTAGTTCGATTGATACAAGTCCTATCGACGTTCTTTGCAATCTCTTCATGTTTGTCTCACGGCGGCATGTCTGCCCTTGAAGACAATCGTTGCTCCTTCTGTCTTGAACGCAGACACTGAGACAAGGTTGACGTGTGCTCCTGGGCTGAAAAGTGAGTCTTTGAGGGAGACACTGCCGCCTCCCCTTGTAGGAAAAAGTCGATATTGTCCCGTTCCTTGTCCCATAGCTTGTTTATCTGTATTATCATTGATTGGTTTGCCGGAATAAGAACTGAGATCGATGAAAATGTCTTTGCGACATAAGGTATCTAAGGAAGCGCCACTATCACTGAGGTTAATCTGTAGATCAAGGCGATCTTCCTTCTTCTGTCCTGTCTTACTTCAATTTTCGGAAGTGGAGAACAGTACATTATAGCTGAAGTATACTTCGTTGGATTTCCCAGTTTTACGTGATCCGTGCATAAAGGAAATGTCTTTCTGGTAAGGCATGCAGTTTGGTTAGCCTGATTCGAATCCTTGCGACTTTTGATCCCTTGTTTTAAGTCAAATACCTTCTCTATGGCTATGTCTAAATCAACAGCTGCCCTGATGGTGTTTTTGTCATCTCTACTTAGTGGAGTGACTGAGACACAATCTCAGTTCAGCTTATAGGCATCTTGATCAAACTATGCCAAACTCACTCACAAGGTCATCTTAGGAGGGTTTAATGCCATGAACTGTGGGCACTCCAAGCATATCCGGTCTGGATCTGACATGCAATGATAGTTGACTGATGTCTCGGTACCTTCCATTTCCGCCAGTGGTGCCCAGTATTCTTTCAATTCTTCGGGCTATTTGTGGCGTTGTTGGATCTCATCAAATCTTTCCCTCACTTTTGAAAGGGCGGCGTCAGCTTCACTAAAAGGACAAATTCTTTCAGTCCGTGTGCGATAACTCATTGGATCGTTGTTTTTATGACGCTGACGGTGCTCGAGTTGGCTCCATCAGGAGGTTTACTCTTCCGTCAACAGAGTCAGTCGGCCTCGGAGGCCCCGGAATGAGATCTTCCTGTCTCGGGACAATCACCGAGTCCGATATGATTGATTTGGCTGTGAAAGAGTCGACTGGTTTCCCTGTTGACACCCCACCTGAAGAAAGTTATCAAATGGGCCGCATATGTTGAAGTCGTAGGTTATATAAAAGTTGCATTTGTCCCCATCGATAGAGACTTCATATACTCGGACAACTAGTTACCAACTGAAATTGTTTATGGTGCCTGCAACGGCCTCTTCCACTTTCACTATGACTTCCCTGTTTCGACTCTGCCTAATTCTAAGAGCTCTCACGTGGGTAGTACAGGCTCAAGAATGCCCGGGGGTTGGTTCCGATATGGTGTACAGTTTACCTCGATTTTCGTCTTGGATATCAAAGAGCTTACTTCAACCAGATCCCGTATCAAGTTCAAATGGCATGCTGATTCTAAAATCTTCGCTCAACCTGGAAATGGTGAAATCGACTTTCTGAACAACATCCCTACCTTACAGGACTGCGCGAACCACTGCGCGGTTAATGAAAAATGCCAGGCTTCTGTATGGGACGAAACAAACCACGACTGCAGACTCATAAGCGACACGGATGGTTGTCAAGATGGAGAACCCTCCCACCACTCTTTGTGGAGGGTTGGCTTCATTAACGACACGGACGACAACAAAGGATGTTCTCAACGCGAAGTCGACGCGAAATGTGCTGATAAAGAGTCGGCTGCGCGCCTTGAGGCTGAAAAGGAATGCGCCATACGCAACGACGACCTCCAGACCGAAATAGCACGACTTCAAGCCGAAAACGCAGACCTTCGCGCCGCTAAGAATCAGGCAGAACGAGAGTTGGCCGACACAGTAACGGACGGAATAGAAGCTCAGAAACGTCTCAACCGGCAATGCCAAGATAAACTCAATGAAGAGATAGAGAGGCGAAGGAAGGCCGTCAAGGAAGCGCGGGATGACGCCGAGCGCAACTGCAGGTCACAACAAGGCAATGATCTCAAGAAACAACTCGATGAACTCAGAACAGAGTGTGATGGGAAATTGAAGGCGGCAAAGGAAGAGCGCGAGCGTATCGAGAGCCAATGTGACGAGAGAGAGAAACGCAATGCCGAGTATTACGAATTTTGTCGAGAGAGACAAGCAAGCTGTGCCGACAGTATGGCACGCTGTGCTGAGAATCTGACACGTTGTCATGATGAAAAGGACAAGCGCACACAGAAATGCGTTGATGATCTATCTAAAGCCAACCAGCAGCTGAAGGATTCTGAAAACAACTGCAAGAAAGCCATCCAACAGAAGGAAGACCTAGTTCAACAATGCAACGACAACCTTAACTCTGCCAAGAACCAGCAGAGCGAATCAGACAACCAATGCCAGGCGGAGAAGGCCAACCTTCGAAAGGAATGCGATGATAGTCGAAACACTGACAAGACACTCTTGGAAGCCACATGCCAAACTGAAAAGGATGCCATCAACAACCAATGCGCTCATGATCTTGATGCTGCCAAGGACCAGCAAAAGCAATTAGAGTCTAAGTGCCAGACGGAGAAAAAGGAGCAGGACAAGCTATGCAATGATAGGCTGGTCAAGGAGCAGAAGAATTCAGGGGATATATGCCAACGAGAAAAGGACGACCTGCGAAAGGATTGCGAGGACCGGTGTCAGGGCCAAACACGGGGCAAGGACGACATCTGCTACAATCCGGGCTTCGGCGCCTGGCCTGAGACACTTCCGCCCTTTGACGTTGACGATACCAACTATGTGCTGAAGGCCAATACTAATGTTTGGGAAGGATATTCTCAGGTAAAAACGGCCACTTCGCCCGCTAGCTGCGCAAGGGAATACTGCAATAACGAGACCAACTGCTATGCCATCCTGTGGGAGCTCAGCAAGGCAAGACAGAAACGGCATTTCTTTTTTATTCACTGCTAACTTTCTCGTCCAACAGCCAAACAAATGTCGTGTCTTTATCGACTCGCAGTACAGCCCATTCGAAAAGAGTCGCTTACAGAAATTTGATAGCGGCTACATGATCATCAAGAGTGACAGGATGCGGTAAATATTCTCTTCGAAAGCTGGGTAGCCCAACAAGGTGCCTTGGCGAACAGGTCGGGTGATTAGTTTGAGACAGGAGCAGGGACAGAATGGCGAGGATTAATCTGGTATGGAAGACCAATGTCGGATAGCAAGCAGATAACAATCAACCTTTTCCTTTCTCTGTTAGACCTAACACTACCTCGTCCCAAGCATTAGTAGTCAATTAGGCATATAATTTTTCATCTATACATATGCAACCACAACAAATTCACAATCTGTTCACCATCCTCTCCAAAAAAGAAAAGAACTTTTATCTCAACATTCTTGCCGAACCCGTCTCCCCGAACCCGTCTCCTACTACGTTTCATGGTATTTGACAGATGCAGAGCGCCACAATATGCCATTACGCGCTGTGTTTGATACAGACCCTTGTTCCTCTACTGACACCGTCTCTTTCTGTTCCTGAGCCGTTCTTCGTATCACTCATAAGGGCCATACCTGGATTCCAGACATTTTTACTGCGAATCATATTATTCGTCTTACATGTGAAACTTGTTGAGGAAGGGATTAACATCTTTTCGAGTGAGGAGGGCAAGAGTGCATAGCTATCTGTAACTGAGGCTTGAGCAAAACCACCTGTCACTTTCCCATCGGTGTTAGCCACCACCTGCAGTAATTTCCTATTCCGTCCTTCTTCAATGTACCTCAACAACCAATACCTGTAATTCAGTTTTATTGTACTTCTCACGAGAGACAAGAAAGGAGTCAATATGGAAAATCAATCGACACTTACGTATGAGGCTCCCGTGGCATTGGCTTGGTATCTTTCGTAATTTGCAATGAGCTGTATCGTGCACCCTTTCACTAAACAGCCGTCTAAAGTCATGAACGCTTCCTGTCGAGATTACTAGTTTCAGGTGATTGATCGTACAAATAGGATAGCATTCGCAATAGCTGTAGTTGCGCCAGCCACGAACTTCGTTATCCAAGTTCCAAAATGCAAGTCAGATTTTCGCCAACGTGGTGAGGAGATGGGTATCGAAATGCAGGTAAGCATAATCCGCATCTCACCAGCCGTACAATATTTCCTGTCTTGAACTCGTACCTCCTATTAGTTCCAGCGGAGACTCTCCATTGTCTGTCCAATATTAAGTCGAGACACTGCATGTTTCAGCTTTCACCGCTTCCTCAAGATTTGTGTAACAAGCTCTCAATTAGCAGCTACTTATGAACGTAGGTGAGGGGGAGAATCTACTGTACGTTATCGAAGAACGAATGGAATTAAATGAGTGTGAGACGAAAAATCTGAAACAGCAAAGGAAAAAGTGCCAAACAGTTCTAGACATCGACTGAATGGGAAGTTGAAAGAGTGTTGGACAAGGCAAAAGATGAAAAAATATGAGACAACGGCATTTCTCTCTAGCTTGGGGACTGAGGAAATCTAGGTGTCTATCACAAATTGATTAACAGCACCTAGATCAATCGACAGTGAGACGCGGCAACTCCGGCCCAACCACCTATTGACCCATGTCCTTGCCAGCCTTATTGTCTCAGCGCGGGCGCTGGCATCTATCCCTTCGCTCCCCCTGGTAGCAATCAAACAAAGGATCGACGAGGGCACTCTCTGCATGAGACTATTGTCGCAAAAGTTACATACCTGGCTCAAACGACTCGGAGGATTTTCAATCAGTCATCCGATAGCTCCATCGTTATGTTCTCTTCTATCTGTAGGGAGTGCCGTTCACAGTATCAAGGTCAATACCTTCAACTATTTTAATGAAACTCTATCTTGAGCGAGATGTCTGCTTGGGTTCACTATAG